>PVMI01072840.1:7403-18072 GCA_008528875.1 Aulacorthum solani | reverse complement strand
TTCAAATGTGGACAAAATTACATTTTAAACAACCAAGAATAATCATTTAATTAATTTTTTGTAATTTAAAAATACTAATCGTGGGTACTTAAAACATTTGGAGTATATCATTATATTTTATACACGCAATGACTTTTCAAATGTATTTTTTTTTTTTGCAAAAATTAATTTAATCTACTGTAGTACTAATGCTTAGTAGCTAGTAAAATAAATTACATTAATCGCAATAATATCATCAAATATACTAAATAACTAAGCAATATTATAGGCTGACAGATCATCGTTTTTCGTATACAATGATTTTATAACATTGAATTCAAATTCAACACCATCCGTTACAGTAACCGACTGTATTGCTTACTGTACAGCAGATTGACATCCACTTACGCTCTTTTTTTTATTTTATATTATGATCACATATTTTGAACAATAAATAATAATATGAAAATTTATAATGTATATATATTTACATATTCTTATTGTTTGAAAGTAAATACTAAATACTAAATTTTATCGTTCATAAAAATAATTAATTAAAAAATGTCCTACCTTATGGAGAAAATACAAAAATAAAAATAAAAAATAGAAACATAGCAATGTAATATTCCTGATACAAATATAATAATATTATAACATTTATATAGTATTTATATAGTATTTATATTAAAACATGGAAGAATGTTTATACGATTATGAATAGTATAACAAATCATGTTTACAAGTATAATATTTGAAATGCTTTATAATAAATTCTCCATCATATTGCATTTTTTTAGTTGACTTACATATTATGCAATCGATTTTTCCTGTTTACAATTAAAGGAGGTACAGATAACAGACCTCAAGCATATGAACTATTTATCTCTGGTAAACTTAATAACAATAAAAGTACTTGAAGCAAACGAAGTTAGTTGTTATAAATTATAGACATCACGATAAGCTTGATGAAGATAATCGTTTACCAACAGTCAACTCTCAAATATTGTAATTTTGGCTGTTTATTGTTCTTGTAATTACACCAAGAAAACTTTGTGCGTATTGTTCAGATCCGTTGAGTAGTTTCAATCTGTGAACTCGATTCCGAGTTATGGACCTCCAAATACTGATGTCAGTATCTATTCCGATGACAAATATACTGTAGAGATAAGAGTAGCGATGCCTACAACACGGCTTGATTAAGATAAGGCAACTATTTTCTAGGGAACAGAATTTAATAAAAATGTGGAATGATCGCCATGTTCCTATAATTCAGTAGAAAAAAAATTGTTTATCTAATTATTAAATTTTTTTTATGTATTTATGGTTAAATATAGACGTTAGGTATAAAAAAAGCTTTATTATAAAATTGTAATAAATAAATATTAATTTGAACCTATAAACTATCATAATATTATGTTTTTAAAACGGTAAAAGCATTCAGATTGGATTTTAATTTTTCAGTCATAAAAAATAGTAAATCATTATTTATTATTCAGTTTATTACTTTGTATCGGCAGTTGAATATATTGGGCAAACATCTGGTGTTTATTTTGATTTTAGTGAATTGTTAAATATTTCTAAATTATTAGAATGTTGTAATTTGTATTATTTTATACATTTAATTTGGATAAATAACAAAACTATTGTTTAGTTAAAAAAAATAATACTTTTGAGAATAAAATTGTCAGTAAATGTAGTCAATCATGTTTTGGAATATTTTTGTAATGTCTCAAAGAGATGCCATGTTGGTCATGAATATTTCCTTGTTGATGAAGTTTTTATACATGTTTTTTCTTGAAAATACTTGAATTTACTATATTATATTTATAGTTCTTGGTTTATTATTCATATAATATTTACTAAGTCAACTTAAAATTTTACACTCTTATATTACAAGGGTTAGACAAATATCTTAATTTAATGATTTTTTATAAATAGTGTTCGAACAACTTGAATATTAAAAGGCAATGATATGTCAAATTGTGTTGCTCGAAAGGAATCTTCCTTAAATTGTGGTTATAACAAGTTTCTTTTATTTAGTCATTTAGGATTTAGGTATCTTATAATCTGTCTCTTGATATTATATTAACATTACATTATATGAATATAGTAATAGAAAGAGATAAGTGTAATAGATATAGAACACCATATTATGGATTCTTGGTTTTAAAAAACGAGCTTGAGCCAAGTTTAAACATAAATCATGTCCTAAAATAGTTCATTATGAGTAAGTGAGGTCGTTTTTGGAATAGTATGATAAATAATCATTGAAATTTTTTATCAATGGTTTACAATAAGTTCGTTACTTTGAAATATATTGTTACTATTCATTTCAACATTTACAAAATATTTTTTATAACGAATTCACAAGTTTTTAGGTTAACTTATGTGCTATTATATTGTATTTATTAATATTTATTTCAAAACACAATATTACATAACATTTACATTTTTCAAAACAAATAAACAATTTTGTTTTTGACATTTTTTATCTTAGTAATATTATATTGATTAGGTATTTTATAATAGTTAATCATTTTTAAGTAAAATACGTTTGTCATGTTGTATAGTTATGTGATATCACCTTAGGAATCTTGAATATTTTTTTTAAAATATAATATAATATTCTATGATTACTTACCGATAATCCTTAGGTAGTATTTTTGTTTGTATTTGTTCTAATGTAGTGTCATATTGCTTGTGTTTCAGGTATTAATACACTTTACGCAATGTCGAAATCAATCTCAATGCATATAGATTAAGATTTTATGTGACGAGAGGTAAGTTTATTTATTATTTCGATGTAATAACTTAAGAAGACGTATAATAGGTCCAACGTGAAGTGTTACTTTAAGTACGAGTTTTCAAATAATCGATATTCTGATATCTTCTGTTGACTTTAATGCCCGACAAATAATTTATACTGTTTTGTGATGATATTTAACATTTATTTTATTTTCAAATAATACATGGTTATGACATTTTATCATATTATGTATAAATGTAAAATTGTACCTCGACTCGTTCAAATCACATTCCCTGCACTGCATTGGTATGTAGGTAATATGTGCACAATTACGTACAAACATATTATGCTGCGCAATGTTTATTACTCATCGGTCATCCTGTACGGATTTTACGTATAATTGATAGTACTCGTGGGTTTTTTCATATTAAATTACTAACGTACGATCGAGGCCGACAACCCTGCAAGTGGACAAAAATGAAAAATATTGGGAGTTCCCCTCAGTGCAATAAAATGTTAAACAAACTTAATAATTGTATATTATATAGGTACTCATAAAATAAAATCATAATTACTATAATTTATTTTGCGTTAGAAGTGAACTGTAATAGTATTAATTAATAGTCGTTGTCGGCTGATAAATACTGATAATTTTACATTTTCAAACTTAAAAAAATTGTTATTAATAGTCATGCAAATCAATAACTAATAACAATCGAATATCTATGGGGAATACCAAACAGTTGACTTGGCTATTGAGAAAATTTGAAAATCAATACAATTAGTTTCCATTACGACTTGGAGACAATATTATAAATGTTAGAAATTTCACAATAATATGACGATATTATGAACGCACTTGGTTTTAAGTTATTTATTGCCTTTCTGGTTTTTTTTTGTTTTAACATAGTATCAGATAAAAAGTAGGTGGCACGACACTTTGCAAACTTGACCAGAACTAACTTCGACTTGATATTTTTTATTGGAACAGCCGCTTATCTCATTAGTGTATTAATGAAATATTAGTTATCTAACACCTATACAAAAAATAATAATTATCGGTAGTTCGAGTATTATTGCATATTGTTAAAGTTGATCGGATGCTTAAAGGACACTACGTAGTCGGTGGGGTAGGTTTGTTTTGTTTAATTTTTTCTCCGTTCGTTGTTGTGTTGTTTGTACCTCGCTGTTTCGTTTATACACATGCAGATGAATCTGTTCCATTACAAAATCAAAGTTCATGACATTTCTGCTCCTCCTCCTCACCCCACCGACGACGGGGCTAACAATATTAACATACGGAGGATCGACGAGGGTTTGCCCAGCTGGCGTTGTAATATCGCTGGTCGTGATTTTTTTTTCGGTTTCTGGTTTTTTTTTTCAATTTTTTTCATTTATTTCGCGAAACGCTTTTAGTCATAATTCAACCGTCCTATCCCGGTGCCGTGACGTTTTCGGAGGTAGGACGGAGGCCCCGGCGGCTGTGGCGAGGCACTGCTCCTGCGGCGGGGTCGTGGCGGAGATGCTTGCTCCCATAACTCATCGGATCCGCGGGCCCAACAGTCGATAACGATAAATCCCTGGGCTCTTATGAACGTTTACGCGATTTGCATAATACACACCGTCATACTGTTTGGCGGTGGCGTCCCGTCCGCTACTCTCCGCGGCGCTCAACGATCCTCCCGGATTTTTTTCCCTCGACTTCACGTGGCGGACGTAGTGTGGGTGGTTGTTTACCGCCAAACAATAATAACATCCGTTTGGAGAGAAAACCCATCACACAGCCCGCGGCTCGTGTTTCCGGACCGGTCTTAAGAACCACTCGCGTCACATCCCACTCACAACCCCCCTCCCTCAACCCCACCCACGCTGCCATTTATCACCGACCAATTTTTCCGGGATTTGTTTTCCGAACGCCCGTCCGAAAAATGCACTGAGCCCGTCGAAATCCTCGCGCCACTGGCGATGACACGACGGATCATATGCAGTACATTACGACCCTCGTCGCGAATAATAAACAAATAAAATATAAAAGCATAAATATTCCTTTGTATTTTCGTGCACGGTACGCATTTAAAAAATATAGCGGTGCCATGCAACACCGTTGAGCATGCACTATAGTATATTGTTCAAGTTAAGCTGAACGGAAAAAAAATCAACACGATCATGTTATCAATTATCATGTAACTTGTTAAAAACAAAAAAATGGTTACCGTAGTGGGATTGCTGTTGAACATTTTGTTTGGTCAACATTTGATTAAGTCATACCAGACCGATGACAGAAACAACGTTGACAATTATCACTTATTTCAAATGTTCATCGAGTGTTTAATGATTTGTTTATAATATGACTTACTAATTATTAATGTGGCTCCGTTAATAGTTACGAACAAATAAAATGTCGATTTTTAACAAATAAACTAGGCGAAATGGTATATGGAAAATGGTTAAACAAAAAAAAAATATTAACCTCACCTAATATTATGCTTCCGTTCGTACGAGTTGAATAAAAAAAAAATATGGATATAATGGAACCTCGACATAATCTTGTGCTATCTAAAACCGATCATAAAAATAATTAGTTACGCAGATTCTACCCAGTCAAAGTTCCCTTACATTTAAAAACTCTAATTAATTACAATCGATTTCCAAATAACAGAGCATTTCGTAAGAAGATTACGTGGGTACTTATAAGTACAAAAATAGAATATAAATAACTAAAAATGACTTGTAATCATTGTAATATTCGTATCTTTTGCCACAACGCTGCTTTTAAATCTATCAAGAATATTATTATATGTATGAATTAAACCACGTAATGTCCTTGTTAAAAGTAGTAGTTGTTTAGACCGCTATCTGATCTGAACCGAATACAATGGTATACCTAACGGCCATATCATTAAAATAATTCAGCGAGAAAATATAGATGCACATCATATTGGACTACCATATATTATATAGATCTACATGCGCCCCTAATGGTATACCAATAATAATAATAATGAAAATAGTTGGGTTTCGGGGTAACGTATTTTTTTTTTTTAGATATTACAATGTTCGACGGCAAGTATTATTTGAATAATCTGACGTGAAATCTTTTCAAACATTTTATAATATCGTACTTACACGATATTATATTCCGAACCAGCTAGGTAGTACATTTTTTTTTTTATTTCAATATATAATATGCATAAGTAATGGCCTGAATATTACCAGTATTAAAAAAAAAAGTTCTTGATTTATAATATTACTAATATGTACTTCAATTTTATTTATACTTACAATTGGGTACTATTTTTTGTATAAAATAGGTATACCTACTCAATTATGATAGTTTAACTTCAAATAACATTACATTTTAAATCTTAATGAAAAACATTTTACGGTTTTAAAGTTGTATTTAACTGACGATCAACAAGTAAACATTAAAGTTAAATATTTATAATTGCGGTGAGTGTTCTGTATTGAAATTAAATTAACGTTTTCGTTAAAAATTTAATAAAACATAGAAAAAACTTATTTTATCTGTTATGATTAATGAATTAATCTGTTATGGACTAAAAATTATGAACTTGTTACAGATAAATATTAATTAATTAAGATCGCGTGAAAGAAAAAAAAAATAGCAAATTAACTACTTATTGCAAGTAATAAATAATAACTATCAATAATAATGAAGTGCTATCGGTATATCATAAAACAATAAACCTTAAATTTTTCAAATTAATTGTATTCATTGATTTAATTGAATAAAATACTAAAACTATTTTGTCATGGTTTTTTAATCTGCTAGTCAAAGATGAATTATCTGAAAAACTTACTTAGGTACTATTAAATATCTAACTAATTACCTATAATTGTGTACGTCTAAAAACGACCTATTTCTATACGTTGCCATTTGATTGTTACAAAATAAATTAATTAACTCACAGTTTACCAAGGAGTACTATTGAATAGCTAGGTCAATTATTGTGAATATTCGGTTTAATAAGAACTGACAAATGTAATTAAACTGTACACCTTTCTTATTCAATTTATCGAGTAACGAGTTATACCAACAAATACTTTATCAATGTCGAGATAAAGAAAATTTCTCATTTTAATATTCAGACTTACTGAAGAACCTCTATTATACAAACTAATTGGAATCGCAACTAATTCAGAAATACCAAAGTCCAGTTTCTGAAAATGGTTTTTAAACCATGATACACACATACAATATATAGGTACTCAATATAATATATTTTGTATTTAATATTTTCATATTTTACGTTATCATTAACTACGAATAAAACATATAAAATATTGTTTTCTATTTATGAATTATAACTAGTTGTACTACCAGCCGTTGCCTGAGAATAAATTAATTTGAGATGGGCAATCCACCTGTGCCTCGTAGTAATAAGTAACTTTTTGTTCTTAAGTTAACCAATTTGCAAGCAGAAATAAACGAAAAAGAGGTTATGATTTTAATACTATTAATAGAGGGTAAGCCACCCTTAAATAACTGGTTTCATCTATTATCTAAACTTTCCTTAAGTCGTAAAAATCGGAAAGTGTTTTACGATTTTGTAAACCTTTCCAATACTCGCTGTCTTTTGTTATTAATAGCTGCATGTTAGTTCTTACCCACCAGGCGGCTACTACTCTAAGACTCTTGGTTCGAGATCCCAAATAATATGTGTACAAAATTAGGTGACAATTGGTCAAAAACTATGATTTCTATATGAATCACTTACATAATATTATAACTGTATTAGCTGACTGTATATTATAATCATGTCCGATTCGCATCAGTTTATAAATTCTCAATTATGTTTAGTGCAAATTTGTTAAATACTTTTTTAGTATATAAACCTTAATCACAAACTTCGCCTATAATACAAAATAGGTAACTGCTACTCAATTTTAAATATATATGTAAAATATCTTAATTAGGTAGCCTAGCTAAACAAATAAAAAATATAATATAAAATAAAAAAAGTATTTTATTATAGTAACTAATGACAATAACCATTTAAATAAATAAAAAAATATTTGATTTTTAACAAAATTAAATTTATATGTGAGTCAGCATATTGCTATAATGTTACATAGGTATATGGGTTAAATAAAAGAAATTATAAACAATTATTTAAAAAAATAAAAATTTGAAAAAGTAAATGTTACATTAAATGACACTTTATAATCTATTTTGATTTTTATAATACAAGATAAAATTGTAAATCGCTACACCTTCTAAGAATATAGTTTTGTGTTTATTTTGTTTGTTTAATAATATTTTTTGATACATTATTATCGATTACAACCGTATATCAACATATTGACTTTGTTTTAAAGCGATAAACATTATACATTTATTTTTTTTTTCATATTTTTCTATGTACACCTGAGCTTTATTATACGTGTAAGACAACTACATTTTTACTTCACACATTGTACCTACGTTGATTTATAATTTCTGTAATTTACGGTTATTTTTTTATTTCTGTCACTATATTACATACATTAAAAAACATATATTTGATCCCAAATTTGCATTTAGAATATGTTCAATTTAGAAACTTTAATTATCGTTTGGTCATTGGGGACTAGTTTTTTTTTTGAACTGTATTATAAGTGGATTTTTGGTGTGTGGTATTGGGGCTAGGGTGAGTTGCTTTGTATAGATATCGATACGCAAATTACTCGACTCAGTGGATACGTGCTACCTAAATAACTAAAAATATAATTGTAGTTTACTAACCTATATCTCTGCCAGAATTGGAAAAAACACTACATCCACAGTTCCACTTACTGTCCTCGTCTACCCGACAACTCTGCCGTCAACGGAAGATACTTCTTTTCAATCTATCCGCTTCGGACCGTTTTTAAACACATTATTAGTTTCTCTTGCGTAACGTCCTCAATACTGAAATCTTCTTAGACGTCCTGGATTTCACCATATCCAACGGTACGTGAAAAAGGTTCTTTTTGGTGCATTACATTTCTTTCCTTAAACCATCGTATTCATGCAAATATAAAATACGCCTTTTTACAGGCTACGATGTATCCTTTTATCCGGAATCGTGACCCGTACTGACCAGCTTTTTCCAAAGGTATTTTTGATAACTCGGAGATTTATTATTATTATTATTTCTTTTATTTATATGTTATTTTTGTCCGTGATCCTCTTTGTATATATTTTGTATTTTTTTATGCATTGGATACCACCGAAATCAATCTTATATAGATTATTATAATATTTTGAATGTAGCTCTGAAGCGGTCAGCGACAGGTTATATATCGTGGATTGGATAAGCAGACCTGTGTGGTAGGAGAAAATGAAAAGTCAATAACATAATATGTAAGCACATGAATACTGCTTGCAAGAAAGAAGAAACTTATACACCTTGTTTAAAGCCAGACAACGCTGTTGAACGCAATCCAAAAGGCGTCGAGCGTCGGATAACAGTAAAAAAAATGTCACCGAAAACGGTTCAAAAACTTTTCACAATCACACACGTACCTACTTGGTACCCGTTTTTGAGGTTTTCTGTGCTCAATGAGATTTTGAAATGCTATACACATTAAATTGAAAACATTTCGTTTTGTTTATTTACCAATCAATAATTTTCCTCAGTTCCCATATCTGAACGTAAGGGCTATATATCGATTTGTTTGCTATCATCGTCGGAACAAAAGAACACAATAATAACAGTATGATTGTGATCGGCTTATTTGATAGTTTGTAACGTTTATTTATCTTATAACGTCACAAGAAATTATTAGTAAATTACTATCTTTATAATTTCAAACATTAAACTATACCTACACTTTATTTACAAGTTTTTTTTATTAAAATATTTTTAATTAAAATAAACCATATGCAGTATAATATAAAAATAAGTATATTATGTCTCGTATTTCTATAATTTTGCTAAAAAAATGTTATTTCAGGTTATTGCTATAATTTATTAGTCATTAGTCATTATACCTACCTTAATTCAGTGCCCTATCCAGTTTCTACAATTTACCCTTGCTTATTACAAAACACAGAATATAAAATTGTGTGAAAAGTTGTAAATTGTAATGAGTAATTAAACCATACCGATGATTTATTTTATAAGTGTTTTTCTACTCCTATTATAGTTATAAGTACACATTCATATCATTATAACTTTCTACTTGGACGCATTTTACGAACGACTTATTGTTTTACATACTATTGCACTTAACGACTATTAAACTATACGACATTAATACTTACGTGTAGGTATATTTTGTCAGAACTTCAGTGGCTCATTCATTAAAAAAAAAATGAATATAAATGCGTGTACCTATTTACTTATAATACCTACGCGACGAATTCGAAAAATAGTATTATAATAAAGTAACGGTATTTGTTTAGAAACCAGTAGATGCATATTCACCGTATTACTCAACTTGAATATAAAAAAAGTAACATAAAATATCATCTTATATGCCTCCATAATTTAACAAGAGTAGTAAAACAACAAGATACGTGGAGATAATAATGATGTTTACTCTGGCTAAAAGCTACGCTTAAGGTTTTTTTTTAGTTTACTTTTAACACCAACACGAGTGTATCATATAAAAGGTTACGTAAACCATTTTTTTTTAAATACTATAACTTAAGTTTAAAAAAAATACGCCTACAGTTCTTTTTTAAAATTATCTCGTATTGTTAGTTAGCGTTTCAAGTTTAAGTTGTTTTTTTTTTTTTACAAATTTAAAATGTATAACAGACATTTAAAACTTGTAAAAATGTTGTTTAATAGTTATTTTTATCATTACACAAAAATAAAACGGTACAAAAAAGGAATATTTCAAATTTTACTTTCATTGAGTTTCATCAGAATTTAATTGCATAATTTCTTAACAATGAAATTGAATGATCTTTAGCATTAGGTACCTATTACCTATATTACTAATGAATGAATA
>PVMI01072805.1:20028-41999 GCA_008528875.1 Aulacorthum solani | reverse complement strand
TAAAAACTACTGAGAATTTTTAATTTTGATCTCTCAAAAGTACAAACTAGATTTACTTTTTTATCAAAAGAGATGCTGATGTCAATAATTGAGCCATTTTGTCTGAAATGTTGATTACAAGATAGAAAACAAAAAAAAACATTAAGATCAAATTATTTGCTACACTCAGAATCTAAAAATCGTCAATAAATATTTTACCAATTTGTTTTTCTTATTTATAAATATAAGTTATAGAATATTATGATAATTTCATCAAACGTCAATTGTAACAACTAATATTTTATCTAATTAAAAATCAAGAAAGAAATTTGTTTGAAAATATATATTTTATTGCATTAATTGAAAGCCAGAAAAGATCAATAAATTTCTTCTGTAAAATATTGTGGCTAATTCCAGTTGTAACTCTGCCAAATGCAATGTCAGTGTTAATAAATATATTGTCATTAAAAATTTAAAATAATTTGAAAATAACTTCTGAAAGTTATAAATATTAATTTGTTTAATACTTTTAGTTAAAACTAAAAAACAGTCATTTCATTCAATGCTTTGATAATGGTAATTTAATTGATATATGCTTTCCTTATAACCACCCAAAATGCATTGAAAATAATGCCAAGAACTGAAGAACAGTATGCCCTATTTCCATGTACAATAGCTTAGACAGTTAGGTGCACGGACACAGTTGAATTTTCATTCAGTTAAAATAATCAATATAGAATAAATTATTTTTTAGCCAACATTTCTTTCCACCATGTTTCAATATATACAATCATTTAATTAGGTATTAACATCCTATTTATTGTTTATCTTCTCTTATTTAACAATATAATTAAAATAAAACATTTATAAATTTTTGTCCGATTGCAAATTTTATTATCAGAATAACCACTAGTATCATTTTATATTCCAAACTACTTATTATTACATGGACAAATTTGAATTTAATCATTGTTATGATCCCATAACATAGCACATTTATGATGTTAAAAGAGAAGTTTTAGTTTTAAATTAACGCTTAAAAATTAAAAGCACAGAATTTAATTACAGGATTCAATTGAATATTTTTAAAATATCTTCTATAAAACTAATTAAATAATAAACATGGATTATAATTTATTTATAATTCTTCGAATTTTGGACAAACAATTGTGTTCAAAACAGCTTGTTGTGGAATTTTTTTCGCTAGTTTCATTGAAGGGCCTCCGTCTTCAATTTTACAGTTGTCATGAAAACGTACTCCTTTTGATGTCATACGTTTATCTTCACCAATGTTTTCCTTGGATGACGACACTATAACAAAATATATACATAATATAATAACCATGAAGTTAATACATTTTGTTTTCTTCCAAAAAGTTATAAAAAATTAACTATTGAGTGTAAAAAAATATGAGGATTGGTCACTAGAAATGTCTTAACCTTTAGATTTCAATACGGAAATTTGTTGTTCCAATTCTTTTAATTGCAGTTTATCTCTTCTCATCTCTTTCTTAAGCTGTCGAATTTCGCATTCTCCTTTAAAACATTGTTGTCGAGCTTCCATATCTCGAACTGACCTTCTATTCATTTCTTCTTCTAAAGCTTTCTTCTCTTTTCTAAAATAAATAATCATAGGACATTCATGAACATCAAAATATCGATATGAATGATAGTATGATATTATACAAAAATACAACTTACCGGACGTCAGAAACAATTTGAAGAACAACATTCATGCCATCATTACTTAAATTGTCAATTTTTAATACTTGCGGAGTCTCTGGTCTTTTATCTAATTCTCTAATTTTGGCTTCTAAATCCTGTAAATAATAAAACGTTCAAAACATTAACTTATATAATATTATTTTTTAAATTAAATGTTTTCTTACGCTTATACGATTTTTGTAACTTTGAATCAAAGTAGATTTTTCTAAATCATCATTTCTTTCAGTTTCTAACAACTGTTTTTCTAATCGCATCATTTCCATCTAAAGAATTATAAATTAGAATACATCAGTAAAAAAGCAAATTTAATCATTTTAAAAACCTTCATTTGATTGTTTTCGTGGTTAGCTTTTGATAAACATTTTTTCAAAGTTTCATATTTTTCTCTTTTCATTTCTAGCTCGGCTGTCAATGCTTGCCTTTTGTCATCCACTTCAGCAAACAATGAATTTCCTCTTTTGTTATGATCATTTAAATTATTTATACTATTGAGTTGCAATCTGATCATTTCACATTCTTCTTGCAATGTCTAAAATAAGTCACAATTACTATATAATAATGTTTAATTAAATTGAAACAATAAGCACATAAAAATTTAAATATTAATAGGGGTTAACATTTTACCTCATACTTTTGCTTCCATTCATTTAATTGATCAGTCTTAAAATCAACTTTTATTTTAAATTCTTCTAGCTCTTCAATAGCTCTATTTTTTAAATGTTCCAACTCCATAATAAGAATTTCTTGATTGTTTATGATGGTTTGCATTTCTTCATATTTTTCCTATAAAATATAATTAAAAATGTTACTTAATGACAATCTTTATATTATATAAATATCATACATTGATATGATAATTATAGTTAATAATACCTTTTTCTCATTTAACTCAGTTTTTAACTCTGTTATAATACTTTCATTTAAATTCACTGGTAAATCTTCTTTTGGTTTATCTTTTAAATATTTTAAAACTGACAGTTGCTCATTCAACGAATCAATTTGTAATAAATGGTCTTTTTGTTGATCTAATAATTTGAACTCTAAATTGGAATACTGAAATAAAATGAAATTTAAATAAATAACGTTTAGTTATAAATATGTTTTATAACTAAAATTGTACATGCTTGTCAAAATATAGAAATTACTAATGGGTTGATTAATTACTTTTACAGTCCATTGCCTTAAATCTGATTCTTTTGTTGAAATTTCTGATTTCAACTTAATATTATCATCTTCGACTATTTGTAATTGCTCTACATCGTTTTGAAGTTCACTAATAAATGCATTTTTTGTTTTCAATTGCAGTTGTGTTTGGTATAATTCTTGTTTCAGAATCTACATAAAAAACAAATTTGCATTAAAATTAGTGATCAATCTAAATTTAGATTTAACTTTAAGAAAACAATCTTATTACAAATATACAGGTATGTAAATAGTAGTTAGTACATAAATAATTATAATTTAAGCAGTCATATTTGTTTGTATATTATATTATTCAATATATTAAATTATTCAATATTTTGTATAATACTAATAACTTACATCAATAGTAGTCACACTAGGGCGAGCATTGTTTGATGGTGTGCTTAAGGAGCTTTCATTGTTTTGAGACAAATTTCCGTTCATCTTGTCCAGATGATTCAAACCTATTTAAATTTAAAATTAGTAAACACAAATCTTGTAAACCAATTTGGTAATAATTATTTACTAATATAAGACAGCCAAAATAACTGTCAGAACACTCAAAACTAGTAACAAACATTATATGTAATCATTTAAATTATAGTATTTGGTAATAGTTTATACTATTAATTGAATAGTATATTAATATTTACCTATAGTATGTTTAGTAAGTAATAGTTAGCACAAATTTGAAAATAATAATCATAAAAGTATTATTTACTCTCTATACTCTATACTCTCTAAGTGTTCGTAGGCCAGTTCGTACCGTGGTCGTACAGTAGTTGAATAGTTGTAAGTTATTCAATTGCTATAAGGAATATAGGTACTGCCGAACAAAATTATGTTAATACTTAATAATTTAATAATTACCATGAACACTTACACCGTTAAACAATATACAATGTAAATAGTAAATACTATCGTAATTCGTAATGGAATATTCGAATTTGAATTTGAAGCTATATAGTAAGATAATAACCGACTAACTCCAGCCAGTGACGCCAACATTATTAAATCTATGGTGATATCACAGAATTTATATTTTCATCTATAATGTGGAATGTTTATCACACGGACTAAGATATATCTATCTCGTATAATCTATCTTTCATATAATCTGTGGTCGTGTCATACACGAATATGTAAAAATTGTATAGGTACTCTAATAGATATTGAATCCTGGTCAAGACAGCCTACATAATTGTTACCTACGCTGCTCGTAATTTTATTCTGTTATTATACACATACACTCTTCTTGTCTAGTACCAAGTATAAGGTTTATGGACACGAAACTAAATAGCAATCAAATCTGTAACGGATTTAGAATTCAGACAAGGAGGGTTGAATTTTCAAAAATTAATTTACTCTTTTTTTAGCTCAAAATAAGAAAATAAAAATAATTTAAAAACGGAGAACGGAAAAAAAGTCCTGGAAGAATCTCAGAAAAAAGTCCATAGAACTGTTGGAATATAGGTAGGTACAGTTAGGAACTTTTAAAATTAAATTTATATAATCTCTCTGTATAATGTTAGTTTTGAGTGAAAAATACGTTAGTAAAAAGATAAAATCTACTTTTTATACATTTTTTTTCTATTCTGTATAAATGTTCCTGACAAATCATCTGAGTTCGTGATGCTATTAGTTTAGTACATTATTTTTAGTTACTATTTGTCTTGTACATTTGTTTTGTTTATAAGATTGTTATAATAAGCTATACCTCAAATATTATGTTACACCTATAATAATTTATACATAGGTTTTTTTTTAAAACATGTATTTTTTTTTCTAGTCTGTGTAAATTTACCAGATTATTTTTTGATAATATTATTGACTATGATTCAATAACATATTTTTTTTTAATATAACTGTTTTGTATTTGTTAGATATTATCTTTAGAAAACAGACTTTTTTTCCTGGATTTTTTTATCCCAAGACTTTTCCTGCCATTATAAGAAAACAGCCCTAAGGAGGGGGCGTATTCCACATCCCCCCCAATTGTATCCGCCACTGAATCAAATTGCTATAATTGCATATTTGCATGCTTTATGCAGTTATGCTTATGATATTATACTGGTTGCAATAGCGAGCGAGTATGACGAGTATGTTCCGAGCTAGAGAGTGACCTCAAAATGATCACCCCGTTCAAGTCGAGGTATTGATTTACCATGACAGACACACGCCCGGAGGGGACAAGCTGGTAAATTCATCCCACAACACTCCAAGGTTTTTTGGCAATGTATTTTAAAATTGATACCATATTATAAAAGGTTACTATACAACAAATTGGAGTGTGTATGTGTTACACGAAAAAAAAAGGTCAATACATTATACAAAATCCTGTTAAGTCAAGTTAACAATGTATATTATATTTTATGAATATACAAACTAGCCCTCCACCCAGCGGCTTAGGCCCTAGAATCTAGATAGGTAGGTACCTACATTTTTTCGCTCATATGCGCAGTACGCTCAAACTAGGTTGTTAAAAACTTTTATTCCTTTAAACGAGACCGCCAAATCGTAGGGCCCTTGAATCTGCATTCTGCAGTGGTACCAAATTACGAAATAGAATATTATTCTTAGAATTTCAATCTATAAAGATCAAATTTCCGATAGATAGTTTATTAAGCGCGGCCTTAAAAGGTCATTATATTAAATATTTAAATATTTTAAACTTTAAAGTATAGACGAGTGGAGTTAGTGGACAACATTTTGCCAGGGTTATTCGGCCTGTACCACTATACTCCGTTCAATTAAACTTTAAATGCTTATAAAGCTATAACTAATGAAGTTAAATTAACTACTTGTCTGAAATTTGATCTTTATAGATTGAAATATTTAGAATAATATTCTGCTTCGAAATATGAAAATAATAATGCATTGTGTTATTCTAAAAAGTAAATACTTAATACCTATGTAATAATAATATTTTCAAAAAGTTGAAATAACGAGCGTATGAACACGTATTAAATGGATCATTCTGTATAAACCGTGATAATAGCCGAATTTTATTATCTACTGTTGATAAAGATAAAATTGATACTACCATCCACGATTTAAGATAACTCTATAGCCGTGCGTCCATCACAGAATAGATATTCTGTCCTGCCATATTCTGAGTAAGTATTAGTTTTGCACTAAAGCCACTTTGGCAATGCGTGGCTGTGGCTTGGAGCCTTAGACAGTTTTTTATCCGATTACAGTACATACCTATTAAGATTTGAGAGTAAATTTAGATATTTTCTTTTTTTTTAGGTATTTCATCAGTCTAAACCTGAAAAAGTTAAAAATGGCATCAAAAAATGGTTCTGCTGAAGTGTCAGAGGGGTAAATTTTTTATTTATAATTGTTTCTTATCGATGTACCTTTCATATATTTTTTAATTCATAATATTCTACAACTACTCATTATGTTGACAATTACAATTTTTCAGTTTAAATATAACATTTGAAAAAGATACTTTTCACTGGTGAAAAATTGTATTATTTAGTAATTTTGCTTGTGACTTCCTGAAAAATAAGTATGTTTTGTTAAGTCTATTGTTTCCTCCATTGTGGTTCATTAGTAATCTTTAGATTTCTTGTCTATTACTCCAGCTAGTCCTATTAACTTAAATAATTATGTATTTATGATATTGTTTATAATTATTTATTTGTAAATATTAAGTTTAGCTCTAACTAATGAGTTAGGAACTAAAATACCTACCAATTTTGTGACTTTATACTACATTTATTTTTCATAAATAGTAACATTTTAATTCTTATGCTTTTTGTGGGTTATTTTTAATATTTATTTTAAATTATGTATTAGTGAACAAGTGAAATCAAAATCCCAATTAAAAAAAGAGGAAAAACTTGCAGCCAAAGCAATGAAAAAAGAACAATTCAAAACAATGAATGTAAGTATTCAACATTTGTATTTACTTTTTCAGCAATACTTATAATTAACTTTCAGAAAAGTAATCGATTTTCTATTGATTAATGATTCATATTTTGTGGGTGTTAAATCTAATGCATTAAGTTACTATTTATATTTCACTACAAAACTAAATTTGAATCTTATTTAATGATATTTTTTTAATTAGAAAGCAAATACTAATGACCAGGAATCTAGTGAAGACATTTCGGTTGGAAAGTATGGAGTTTTAAAAATGATCCAAAGTTCAAAAAATTTTGTATCTGATCGAGTATTTGTGGATGTAAAAAACATTATGACTATTTTAGCTGATAATAGTGTTTGGATACGCGGAAGACTTCACACTAGTCGTGCCAAAGGCAATTAAAAAAAAAGGTAATATTTTTTTTACAAATATTAACATAGTTTAATTTTAGGTAAACAATGTTTTATGGTTGTCAGACAGCAGCAATGGTCTATTCAAGTATTAGCTGTAGTATCTGATACTATTAGTAAACAATTTGTAAAGTTTTGTTCCAAGTAAGATAGAAAATATATTAATTGTTAATAAAAACAGTAATTATTTATTTATTTTGATTTGTAGTATTAACAAGGAATCTATAGTTGACATTAAAGGTAAAGTTACAAGAACACCTTCTAAAATTGGATCGTGCTCACAACAAGATGTTGAATTACATATTGAAGAATTGTGGGTTGTTAGTCAGTCTGCTAATCAACTTCCTTTACTTATTGAAGATGCATCTAGGCCAGTTAAAGGGGATGATGAGGTAAAATATTTTCTACATTGAGATTTGTGAGATGTAAACAGTTTGTACTTAATGACGGTTTTTTATAGTACCTATCTAAATAATATGCTTGTTATTACTATAATAATTTTTTCCAATAGATACGATCTTATCTACTACAGTTTGTTAGCAAAATATTATATATTTATTATTATCTACATTTTATCTTATATATGTCCATAGTATAACCTTTAATATCCAATTAAAAAGTATAACAGTATAAATTTAACTTTTTCTACTTTTAAATTTTTTAAACCTTTATTTGATGAACTACACAATCTGTATAAATTAGCACAAAAAGTATTTGTGATAATGTTTAGGATTCATAAACATATAAATTATAATTAATAAATAAATTATGTATTTTCTTTTAGGATCAAGGTTTAAATATAAAAGTCAATCAAGATACAAGGCTAGATAATAGAGTAATTGATTTGCGTACCCCTGCAAATCAAGCTATTTTCCGTCTTGAAGCTGGTGTTTGTAAAGTTTTCCGAGATTTGCTCACTGCAAAAGTAATTAAGTTGTATAATATAAAATTGTATTTATTTAAAATTGTTCTATTCTTATTAATTAAAGCCTGAAATTATTTTGAATTAAAGAATTAATTGGCTGTAATGTTCAAACTACACAAATAATGATTCATATATAATAAACGTGATTCAAAATTTGAGTCTAGGATGTAATTGAGTACATATTTTTAAATATAGTCAGGCTTTGTAATAATCTTTTTGGTGCAAGATTATTTTTACATTATATTATTATAAACATTTATTTTTATACTTAATACATTCATTTGAAAATAGTGTTTTGTCTATTATTATAAACACTTAAATAGTTTTGAATTTATTTATTTGTATACAATTTTTAAATATTTAGATTCAAATTAATATTGTATTTGAGTAATTTCAACTATTAACCTCTTTATATTTTTTTGTATTGCAATTAGAGTTTTGAAGGATTTTGTTTATTTAGGGTTTTGTTGAAATTCATACTCCAAAAATGATAAATGCTGCAAGTGAAGGTGGAGCAAATGTTTTCACAATATCGTATTTCAAAGGCTCTGCATATCTTGCTCAATCACCTCAGTTGTATAAGCAAATGGCAATTGCTGGTGACTTTGATAGAGTATTCACAATTGGTGCTGGTATACTATCTTTTATTATCACTATGACCAATTATTTATGTTAAATAGCATATACTACCTAATATTTTTACATTTTAGTTTTTAGAGCAGAAGATAGCAACACATATAGACATTTGACTGAATTTGTCGGCTTAGATTTAGAAATGGCTTTTAAATATCACTATCATGAAGTAGTTGATGTTATTGGTTCACTTTTTACCAACATATTTAAAGGATTACGTGACAAGTAAATACATTTGTACATATAACCTTATGAATTTTAAATAAGTAATTAAGACTCATTCATAGAAATGTATATTATTATAATGACACAAATTATAAGGTAGATAAAATAGATTAGGAGGCATACTATGCTGATAGTAATAATATGTACCATTATAAATATTTACTGATATTTATAATTAACAGTGTTGATGTATAATGAATTTTGGGTAAATTAGTTTATTAAAATAAATTTTAGATTTTTTAAAAGCAAGAAACATAGTAGCTTATACATAAGAATGAAAGAGATTATTCATTTTTTTCTATTTTTTAAAAATATCAAAAGCACTTATTTAGAGAGAAATATAACAGAGATTATACTTAAAGTTATTAAATCATGTCAGCAATTTTTTTTTTTTTTAAATAACCAAATTGATATTTTTTGATATTTAAATTTTCATGTAATTATATTTTAATTTTATAGTTATCAATCTGAAATTAAAACAATTTGCGAACAATATCCAGTAGAACCATTTAAATTCTTGGACCCACCTTTAAAACTTGAATTTCCAACAGCTGTTAATATGCTTCGCGAAGCTGGGGTTGAAATGGGCGATGAAGACGATTTATCAACACCAAATGAAAAATTACTTGGACGATTGGTCAAAGCAAAAGTATAATCATGTTCTGAATTAAATTATTCTTTTTTACTTATAATTACATTTTATTACATAGTATGATACGGATTTCTATATTTTGGATAAGTTTCCTCTTGCTATAAGACCGTTTTACACCATGCCAGATCCTGACTCAAAAGTAATTATTTGTGTTATGTTCTAGAGATATTAATTTCTATAATTTATCTAATGTTTATATTTTTAATAGGTTGCTTCTAATTCTTATGATATGTTTATGAGAGGTGAAGAAATTCTATCTGGTGCTCAGAGAATACATGATTCTGATTACTTAATAGAAAGAGCTAAACATCATCAAGTTGGTATGTTTACTCTAGAATCATGGTGACTCATAAATAAATAATTGTATTTGGTTTATCATTGATATTTTTGTTTAGATATTGAGAAGATTGCAGCTTATATAGATGCATTCCGGTATGGGTGTCCACCTCATGCTGGTGGCGGAATCGGATTGGAGAGAGTTGTTATGTTGTACTTGGGCTTAGACAATATACGAAAAGTATCAATGTTTCCTCGCGATCCTAAAAGACTTACTCCATGATTAAATTATACTTTATAAAATATTTATTTTATTACTACTATTTTTTAAATAAAGTATGTTATGAAACATCATTTAGATCGTTGAAGCATTTAATAATTAAAAACAAATAATATTTTGAATTTTTTGTGTCTTATCTTTTTATTTAAATATAAGATTGTAGTTTTATATTTTTAATTATTAAATTAACAACAAATAATAACAATACATACACTCCATTCCATACCTAAAAAAAAAAAATGATTATTTTTTTTTTTAGGCATTCTGGTTACAATATGAACTACTTATGATGAACCTTGTACTAAATTTTCAATCCTGAGCTACAAAAATTGAAAATTTCATAAATGTATTAATATACAACTACATTATTATCAAGTTGTTGTGAATTCTACAAATTCTGTCAACATTTAAATTTCAAATAGTTAAAAAATAAAATTGTAGCTATGTATTTTTAATATGTTTAAATAGCCATATTAAAAAATATGAAGAACTTTGTGTTAAATTTTTTAGCTTTTGACTGACCCAGCTTATAAAATAACTCTAAAGTAAAAATTAATCATTAATTTTATTGTTTAAAATAAAATAATAATAATAATTTTTATTTTATTATTTAATTATGTTTTCCTTAAATTTTAGACAATAATACAATATTTTACAATGTGCAGGAAATTATAAAACATTTAGTAAAAGTGTTGAGTATCTTTGGTTATTAGTTTTTAAATTATAATTTTTTTATTATTATTTAAAAAGAATTTTTACAATCTATGCTACAAGGCATAATTAGCAAATTTGAACACTTACATAAAACAATTTTACAATCTGAACACATGAGGAGGGAGGCTATCCAGTGATAGAACCAAACATTATTTTTTTTTTTATTCATTAATTATTAATAAATTAAATTTAAATTAAATGGTTAGAATCATCAATCATTTAATAAATCACGACACCATTGTCTCCTTAGATGGCGTAGGGGATTACTAGGAAGTGCGTTGAAAGCAAGTTCAGCGATTGAATGGTTAAAGTGAGCCTAATTCAGAGTGATATTTTTTTAAATGTTTTGTGGCTAATTGATGTACTATTTCTATTTTGAAGTCATTTTGAAGTGTGGAATTTGATACGTACCAAGGTGCGGAAGAGATAATGCGGAGAGTGATAGATTGGAAGGCTTGGAGGGTACGTATTTGAGATGGTTTAGCACATCCCCAGATTTGGATTGCGTAAGCCCAGATAGGCCGTAATAAGGATTTGTAGATGATAATTTTTGTGTGGAAGGGTAATTTTGATTTCAGAATTGGGCGAAGTAAGTGGAGTCGGCTATTGAAATTATAATTAAATAAGGAAAAAGTTGAATTAAAAAATCGTTATTTTACGCCTAAATATCCAATTGCTTCAGAATTTAAAATAATAAAAGTTATTCGTGGAATTGCTCTCAAGTTTTTTTTTAATTCTATAATAAAAACTAACAAGTAACAACTCATGATGCACCTTTTACTTAATTTTCAAACCTTAGGAACATTAAAAAATGTATGAATTTTAAACTTTAAAATAATTTACATATTTTAAAAAATGTACTAGGAACCTTTCATTAAATTATCAAACCATGGCACAGCGAAATTTGTATTACTTATCGACATTTATAGAAAAAAAGCTAAAAAGAATCAAAATTGTCAAATATGTATATTAAATCGTTAAGGCGTTATAGGTATCATATGTTTCTAGAAAAAGCTAATATAAATACTAAGTGACACTTTTAAGTAGGTATAACCACGATAATTCGTTTTACCTAATAAAAAAACAAAATAGATTTTGTCAAGAACTATGTAGTTTTGCACAAAAATTCACGTTTTTCTTGATTGAAAAATAATATATGCCTATTTTTTATTTTAACGAGGTACACTAGACACCTGAAAGTAGTTGCGCAGTTTTTCTATAATATGATAGGTAGGTAGGTTAGGAAATCTACGTAACCAGTTTTCTGAAAAATGTACGGTCAGATATACAAATTGACGGGTAAGTAAGCTAATTGTATACTTCAATATTTGTTTTTTAATGCGTGTCTGTATTGAGTAGGTACCTACTACTACTAGCTACTACATATAACAAAATATATTGATATTTTTACTTAGTTAGGTATACTACATTAATATACCTAACCTGGAGTTTTTAGGTTTGCAATTTCAATGTAATTGACCTATTAGGTAGGTACCTATATATTGCATGATTTTGCAGAAAACTGTAAGTAATGGTAGGTTAATAATTTTTCATTTTTATTTTTAAGAAAATAATTACGTAGTATGATTTATGAATATGAATTACGAATAATAGTAAAAAACAGATTTCCATAATTACAATATTAAAAATGCTTCAGTCAAAAACTCAAAAATGGATTATATTGTTCAACTCATTAATTTTAATAGAGTCTTGTGATATAAATATCTGCATTTTAGCTTGCTTATTAGAATACTAATGAATTATTAGTACCTATATTATTATCTATGCATCTAGTTCTAAGAATCTAGAAAAAAAAAACAATACTTAGGTAATAAATAAAATAATATTATATATATTCACATTGTATCAATCTGTAATTGTTGAACTATAATAGTTTTATACTAAAAAATCTTAAAAAAAAAAAATAATAATGTAATGCAGGTGAATAATAATTACCTATTATAAATTATATTGTAGTAATATAACATTGTAAGAATAGTAGGTTTAGTAATAGAATACAGTCAAACCTACCTACTCAATTAGCTTATAAAATTAGAGACATTTATAATCTTAATGCATATTGTAAAAACTAAAAAGTAATAGGTACCTACCTACCTACCTATTAGGTATACCTATATCGTAAACAGTCAATATATTTTAAAGTTAAAAACAATTTAATCACATATTTTTCTTATATTACGCAGGATTTGCGGACAGTTGCGATTACAGATGTGTTAAAAAATCTCATACATGAATTTTGTCCGCTTGCATTTTTAAAAATATTCCTACGTCAAATATGTTTTTCTACGATCTGATTTTGTCCTAATTTTTTTTCAGCTACCTCAATGTCCTCCAGCAGTTAATATATAGTTACAAACAATTTTACGTCATCCTCAGAATTTTCCTAATAAATTTCCAAATAATTGGGATACTTATGTCCACAGAGCTTTACAAATCGATAATCCTGCCATTCAGTATTTCGGTCACATAATTTGTTCGGTAGGTTAGGTTAGGTAACCAACCTACATAGTTAATTTACAAAAGTGGCTTATATGCTGTATGAACATTCCAAAATGTAGGTGGACATAGATTTTTCTTATTGATTTTTTTTTCACAAATTACTTTTAATCCGCCTATTTACACATGTGAGTTCGATAAAATAAGGCTGACTTTATATTGGTTTAAAAAATTCAGATACCTGAAAATCTCTTGAATTTAATTAATAATTAATGTAGGTAATTAAATCACTTGTTCGCATGTGTTAGGTACGTATGTTCGGATAAATACAACACGTTTACGCTCTGGGATTAAATATTATTTATCAATGGGTTAAAGTGTTAAACTAAACTTCGCACCGCAGTGGAGCAACCAGAGGGGGTGGATCATGGGTTCAGACCCTTTCCCCCACCTTGGCTCATGTCATACAAAGTATTTTTTTTTACTTTGTACAGATTCCCTGACATTGTCATAAAAACTTATCGATATCTTATATGATAAATAATTGTGTTCATTAGGCAACAAAATGTATGAATATGTATACTCCTAAAGTTAACAGAAAAACAGTACCTAATTAAATCATTCATTTCGGACCCCACCCCCCCTTGAATAAATCCTGGTTGTGCCGCTATCGCACCGTCATTACAGGGTTAACATTTGCGTGTCAGCATTTGCCAATTGGAAGATATTGGACATTTCGGTCGTAATAACTTCAACTAACTAGTTATTAAAATTCTAAAAACCGTTCAAAAAGTTGAAACGCATACCTATACCTACTACAAATTTTTATTATTCAAAGGTAGGTAGGTACAATTATGTATTATTTATTATTATATATTCTAATACGATCGTATAAATGAATGAGATTTGGGGGAATATAAACTGCAGTCAATCGTTTTAGCCAAAAGCCTGACCCACGCAAACGTTGATAATAACAAAATTCCAAGTATAATACTATAATAATAGGCGGAAGCCAAAGCCCTACTAAGTGGGGCTGCAGCCCTGGGCACCTACATAATTAGGTTCCTTAGATATTACTATTAGTCATATATACATTGTATCTATACCATCAACATCAAATGAGGTATTTATTTATAATCGAAAAAAAATTGAATACAAAAAACTGAAATTATAATTTAAGTTAAGGGGCCCTAATAAAAAATTAATTCCGGAGTCCGGGCCCCAAAATTCCTAAGTGGGGCTCTGCTAATAGGTATAGCACGGTTTTAATATCACGCCGGAGGCCTTAAAAACATCAAATTCGGTGTCAACTTTTTCTACACTTTTTTTTTAATCCATGAACGCGGTTTTAAGGTTACGTTTGTTCCAGTCGTCTCCGATCGAACGTTGAGAAAGACACTGATAATTGATATCGGCAAAACGCGCTCGTTCGAGCAGCAGCAGCAGCTGAACCTGCGCACCCGATGTGACCATAGTGTTTCGAGACGAATATAATATTTTCTACGAGATAAACATGAAACAGATCGATATTTAGTTTTTGCCAGATGATTTCCTCAAATAATTGTGTTCACGACTAATGCCGAAAAATAGGCGATCGTAAACGGCCCCGGCCCCCGACTGAACCGAACGATTTTGGGCCGCCGAAAGGTCCGCGGCGCAACGGCCAATAAGCAATGACGCCAGGAACGAAAGGAGTAAAATATGGAAATGCTCAAATGCGGCGGAAAGGGCCAGCCGTCGACGTGCCGCGCGAGAGTCGACGGCGCCGCTACTACGCAATAGACTGACGTCACAGTCACGTTTTCGACATTGCGCGATGGCGTGTGCGGGCCGTGGCGGTGTGTCGGAAGCGGTCGCGGGTCGGGGGGTCCTCCTAACCGTTCCGATTGGGTCAATGTCTGCCGTCTGGTGCTGCGTCCGCCGTCGTTTCCAAAATGGAGACACAGCCGCGTCGAACTCGTGATTAAAACACGATTTACGAACGACCTGAGGCGAAAGCTCGTTTACCACCGACGACGACGACAACGACCAGCGCCGTTCAAATTTAGTGTAGATTCCTGTCGGAAAAAGTCTAATTACAATATATTATTCCCGTCCGTTTCTCCCGCGGTCGAGGAGTTTGGTCGGTCCAAGCCGCGGTCTGCGTGTGCGCGCGCTTGTGTGTGTGTGTACCGTGTTTGAGTGTGCGTGCGCTTACTGCGTACAGTCCGTCGTCGTTTTCCAATGTGCTGCTTTGCCGCCGCCGCCGCCACCACTACCCTCAGGTAGTAGCGTACACTAGCGTAGTATGTGGGCCGCGAACCAGGCCAGATAGGCGTATCAGAAAAATTTCTTCTTTTTTTTTTATCAATAAAAAAAGTGCGGAGCAATAAATCACGTTTCCTTTTCTCGTTCCGTTTTGTACGGCATACATTTTCTATTACCACCCGTGTGTGTGTGTTTACGCCGAACTCACGAGTTCCTACGAATTATGTAAAACCGAAGAGCAGCCATCCGCCGCACACTTGGTCGACGACGCTGAAGACGACCGCTGTCTGCTACGACGAGGACGACGACGACGACAACAACAACGGTTTATAGAAGAGCTTCTCCGAAGAGAGAACTCGACGACGATTTTCACACCACCCGCCGGTGGACATGAGCGGAAGGCCCAGAACCACTTCCTTTGCCGAAGGAAATAAGACATCTCCGAATCCTCCTCTGGGCGGAATTAAAGTCATAAGTACGTACCTGCACGCGCTCGCACATTCACGCACATATACATTTGCACTCTTACTATCATGCGCACCAGAATTAACTTATAGCTTACTTTACTTTCGCTATACTTACCTATGACGACAGCACATCGTCTTGACAAGCCGATCCACTCTTCATATACCTAATATATTCAACCTACTGTCTATTGATGACGGTAGAGCATGAACTCTTACTATCGAAGTTGTCAAGGGATATCACTGATTTTGTCTGTGTTATTTGGTTGTGGAATACATCTTTCGATCTACTGTTGGGTACTTAGGTCATATTACGGATTTTCATCCCTATCACACAAGTAATTCTACAAATTATTTAGGATACACTACCACAGCATTTATTCTGTGATGCTACCTATTAAGGAAAACATTAAGGTAATTTGATAAGCCTATCTTGCATGTTAGGTATATATTAGCCTCAGTTCCATGGTATATAACAAATAAAGCACTACATAAAGACCTAAAAATTGACACAGTTGACCAACTAGCCAAAAATTACTATACCAAATTTCATATGCAACTACAACACCATTCAAATCCTCTCATCGCACACCTATCGTCACACACGCTACCCTACAACCCTCCACGCCGTCTCAAAAGACGATGGTGTAGATCTGTCCATGGATAGTCTCTCTCCTCGTGTATATCATGTCATGTAACCTTAATCTTTGTTATTTATTACATTTGCTTATTGTTCAAAGGATACAGATTGTAAATACCTATGTATTTTAATAATAATAAAAAAAGGTATATATTATATACCTACATTCCTTAGACTGATTTTGGCTAAAATCCCACTCTATGTCTAATTGCTAATAATTATTGTAATAACTAAGTAAGCTATTCAACTGTGTATTTGACAATAATTTCAAGCTCTTTCCATGGTCATAGTTTTTTACAAAGAAATAAATATTTATTTTTCCAACAAAGAAATTAGTCGTGATCTATATTGAGTTATAGCCATGAAACTATTCACCATTTTAATGTTTAAATAATGTACTTAAGTACGTCATTCTGCTAACTATGTTAGATAAAATATTAATTATTATCGCAGCAAAAAGAAATCTGTCTAGGCCTACTGTTATTTCATTAGTCATATTATGGTACTAATATGTAATATTTACCACCTACATGTAATGTAATTTTAAATTTTGAATTTTGCATCATCATAAACTTTTTATAAATGATTGAATAAATTTAGGAATGTGCATATTTTTAATTAAATTTGATAGTAAATATCTAAATAAGCTAAAAAAAATTAAAACTTATTGATGAAACAAACAGTCTGTAATTTACATTACAATAAGTCCATAAGCGAAAGAATAATACAATGACCTGGATACACATGAATAAAAGTAGCTACCCAGTGGCGTCACTCTATAACTTGAACAGTTTAGATATTTAATTTGATTGACTTAGAATTTAATTTATGTTTAAATCTCTACACCAATTAAGCTAATTAAACTAAAATATTTTCCTTTAAAAATGTATTTTTCGTTACTAATCCAGTTGCTAATTATAATGTAGTCAATTGTATTCTTTATTTCAACTTCAATTCATTTTATGTAGCATTTGAAAGTTTATTTACATAAAAAAAAAAATGATTTACCAGTGCTTACTTATGCAAAGAACTTTAATAAATTCTTTCATGCTGTTTAATACTTATTGGAGTCAAATAAGCACGTAACTAAAATTAGTAACTACAATAGTTAGATACCTACGTACTGTATAATGTATATTGTATATGTTAGATGTATGATAAAAATAAAATGCTTAGAGGGTAGGTACATAATATGTTATTGAGGCATCCCTACAATTTTCTAATTAGGTTCTTGGTATTAAAATTTCATAAGAGAATGTTTCCGATAAGTCTTATTAAAATATAGGTAAGTAATAATTCTTATACATCTATGGATATACTTACCAGTTACTTAGATGCCTGTATATGTCTTCATATCACATTTATATAAATTACAAATTAATTACAGCTAAGTTTCCTTTACAGTTGATTAATTTGATTCAATATTATTTAGTATAATTTACCTTTTTTATGAATAGATGTAATTTTTACTATATCTATCATTTTATTATTAGTCATGAAATAAAAAATATTATCTATTAATAAAATATTTTGTTATTTAAAATCTCAATTACAAAAAATCAAAGTAATTAAAAGAGTTAAATTTATCAATTTTAAATTTTCATTTAAATAAATAACCTTTATTGAATCTAAAAATATATATGTTAGTTGATTTCATTGTGCCAAGTTAATTTTGAAATGACAGACCTTTTTTCCAATTCAATGTCAATACATTGGCTTGAAATGTTAGTGAGCTAAGTAGTGATGGATTTACATCTCCCGTGTGAAGATCCTTCTATAAACGATGTGGTTCCTATTTGGAATCCAACTGTGGTAGCAAACGCTGAACGTATAAGACTTCAAGGTATTAATTTTTTTAATATTATCCTTTAAAATGGATTATTTACAATCTACTATAAATTCCCAACTAAAAATAATTTAATAGTTATGTTATGCTGTTTTTTTCTTTTTTTGATAGAGTTTAAACTTAGTTGAACATTTTTTTTATCTTGTTTTCTTACTACCATAAATTGTCTATGATCTGAAAGTAGTCGTATTAGTTATCTGTATAATTTTAAGAATTTTATAGAATCTATAATTTATTCTTAAATTAATGATTAGGTATCTGTTTAAAATTAATCTAATATATTCAATGTATTATGTTTAGTCTATTAAATTTGTCTTTTTCAATTTCAAATTTGCATATGAAAATATCATTGGAATGATTTTATCAAACAAAGAATAGTTTTATATGTAATAATTGTCAATGAAAATAAATGACTAGGTATAAGTCCTAAGTTCTAAGAATAATTATTCTATATTTTGTATAATGTTTTCTCATTACATAGTTTATCTTAATAATTTCATTAGTTCTGTTGAACCTATTTCATTTTAAAAGTATATAAAATATTTTGCAATTATGATAAGAATTAAGATCTTATTTTATTAAAGGTTCAATTTTTCAACAGACAAATAATAAATTATCATACTTAATTAAATTTAGGTAGTTAATAAATAAATAAATATATATATATATATAAATGTATACAGTAATCCAAGAAACTTAAAATTTAGGTTAATTTTATTATGAGTTATTATTACAAATTATTGGTTAACCAATAACACCATCTACCTTACCAAGTTGTGTTAAAATTATTTATCATGGCAATACTCAATTACTCTCTAAAAGTAAATAAAACTGTTTTAAGTTTTTATTAACCTTTTTTTATATTAGTTATTTTGTAGTATTTAGTGCACTGCTTATATAGGTGACTACATTTTAGTAATTAATCATCTCGTTAATTATTATTATTAATTTATTTTTCGTAAATTTATAATAATAAAAAATTTACATTAAAAATAGTTTTGAACTTAACTACATTAATGTACTTACTTTTATTAAAATTATTATATCATTATATTTTTTTTCAAATATAGTTTTAGTACTAAATTAAATACTTGTTGATGCCTATTTAGATGTCAAACATTAATTGGCCCACGACTGATAGGCAACACTATAGTCATTGTTATAAATAATAATACTTAATATAATAGTGATTAATTACAATAACATTTGAAATCGATAATCTTGTTCCTAGTAATTTAATAAATTAGTCAAAATTATTTTGTTCAAATTTAATTTTAGTTTTAGTTAATAATTTTTTTTATTAAGATAAAACAATTAATACGGTAATAAGTAGGTATAATATTCCAAAATTTTTAGATGTATAATATAACATTTGGTATTTTTCAAGGTAATTTAGAAAAAGATTCTGCAGTTGAATGCCTATTTTGTCAATTAAACTAATAGTATAGTTTACTATAATTTCTTGGTGAAAAAACTATTTAATTTAAATATTTATTGTATAATATGACCCATTTTAAGTATATTGATATCAAAAAGTTATTGTCCTGGTAGTATTAATTTTTTAATTTGGGTACATTTAAGTATTTTGCAAAATTGCTAATTTTACTTCATGGGAATTTATTTATTTTAGGTAAAGATGGCAGTAAAGTCACTACAGTTGTGGCAAACCCTTGCCAGGGACCAGATCGACCTTTGGAGGTGTCGTATACAGACACAATGGTTATCGGTAATGGAAGTTTTGGTGTTGTATACCAAGCCAAATTATGTGATACAGGAGAAATGGTTGCTATTAAAAAAGTCCTTCAGGATAAAAGATTTAAAGTAAGTTTCTTCTATTGTGTTACCTAACTTTTATTTAAAATGTGAAATATACTTTTGATTGAGTGATTTTGAATGTTTGATTTTCTTGAGGAATTTCTGCACTGCCCATTAAATATAGTGTTTTTACATTTAACATAAGCACTATAATTATAGATATAATAATTTAGATTAATACAAAACAATTTGATTAATCCCTTGTATTTAAATGATTATCTTTATTCTGTAAAAAAAGAAATTGCAATTTTCATTCATTTTATGTTAAGATAAAAAATAAAAAATATTTTGTATGTATTTATTAATTGTATGGGTTATTTTAGAATCGTGAGTTACAAATAATGAAACGCCTAGACCATTGTAACATTGTGAAATTGAAATTCTTTTTTTATTCAAGTGGCGACAAAGTAAATTTAAAATTATTTAACTACCTAAAGGTACCTATTTATTTTTTAAAATGAATGTGTTTATATTTTAGAAGGATGAAGTTTATCTAAATTTAGTTTTGGAATACATACCAGATACCGTGTATAAAGTTGCTCGTCATTATAGCAAATTAAGGCAAACAATTCCGATCAACTACATAAAGGTTTGCTTCTTTACAATATTATAAAATTATTAATGAAAAAGAATGATGAATAGTTAATGGTATTAATGAATTTATTTTATAGCTTTACATGTACCAATTATTCCGAAGCTTGGCGTATATTCACTCATTAGGCATATGTCATCGTGATATTAAGCCTCAAAATTTGCTATTAAACCCTGAAACAGGTGTGTTGAAATTGTGCGATTTTGGCAGTGCTAAGACTCTTATTAAGGGTGAACCTAATGTATCCTACATATGTTCAAGATACTACCGAGCACCTGAACTAATATTCGGTGCTATAGATTACACTACAAAAATTGGTAATGTTTATTTATATGTATAAAAACAAAATGTATTTAAACTTTATTAAATAAGTTCTTAACTTTTAATAAAATTAGGTGAACCAGTATTAATTAGTGATCAGTAAATTTATAAAAAATGTATTTATTGAGATAGTATTTTAAAATAATTATAGTAATCTGTATGCTAATATAATTATTTATCAGTAAATAATAACTTATTGACCATCATTATTAATTTAAGAATATTTCTTAAATACCTATTTGTTGTTTAATCAATTAATTTTGTTATTTTTAATCATTGGTGGTAACCATTGTATTTAAATTATTTTTTATTCATACATATTTTTTATATGATAATCTGAGACCAATAATTGAGGCAGGTGTTTAGAAATCTAAATATTTGGTACAGTTTTCTAACTTAGGACACCCAGTTCTACTGTAATTTTGTCCACAAAAATACACTACAGGAATAATGATCCAGTCCTACAGAATCAACCAAATTTGATCATTTTTATTTAAACTAATTGAGGGTTATTTCCTATGGTCCGTGTTGAACTCTGCTTTTCAATATTTTAATCTTGAAACTAAATTTTTTTCTTTGAAACAATTTAATGTTTTTTTTACAAATTATTTTATACCATTATTTGAAATAAAATAGAAAACCTGAGTTTATTACAACTTTTAAGAAGTCTTCTTTCAGATAAAAAAATAGTTATCAAAATCCGACAATTCT
>PVMI01072805.1:1021-11455 GCA_008528875.1 Aulacorthum solani | reverse complement strand
TGGTTTTTAATCAAGTAATATGATAATTGGAATGAAGAAATATGATTTTTTTTAAATCATTAATATATACCTAAATATTAAAATATAAAAAATGTAACTCAGTAATTACAAGTAGACAGTAGTTGGAAAATCAAACTATATAGGTACCTTTGAAATAAGTAATTAATGAGATATATCCGATAAAATACCCAAGTTGTATGATTTGAATCCAGAAAAACATCTGCGGGCTTAGCCCTGAAAACTCAACGGATTTTGTTGCTTAGTCTTATTAAAAACACACTTTTTAGGGGAAACGTAGTGAAGAATTCAGTTCAAGAACTTTATCTTAAATTGTTCATTCACTACAAGTTGTGCATCATTAAAACACACTCAGTATATGTTCAGTTAAGAACTATAAGTAGGTACCAAAGATGAAAATTTGTCTAAAATTTCAAGACTGGTAAAAAGTCTGAGGTTACTTCCATTTGGTTTAATACTATTTTTTCAAGCAATATATGGGTACTTATGTAAAATATTGAATAAAAGCTGAGGCTTAAGCATTAAAAAAACAAACACATGGAGCGTCCTTTTATAAAAATTATCTATTAGATATATCATGGTGATTAATAATAAAATAATTTGTGTACTTTAAAATTATAATTTCAAGGTTTGCTTTTACAGTTTTTATATTAATTCGTAAAAATCTATTCCAATGAACAATGTTCATTGTATGAATAAGAATAATTTCTTACTCTATGGAAATGTGGAATAATGTATTGATTCTTCTAAGAACAATATGAATCTTGGAGCACAGCTAGACGTAGAGTGACATTAGTGATACACTGTTAATTTTTCTCATGTTTATTGTCAAACAAATGATGAATAACAACTTGATAACACAAAGGCAAGAATTAGAAGTACATAACATAACTTCCAAGATGCCAAAAGTGTAGATCATGCCTGGAATGTCATAAACAAATTAATTTAACATAATTTTAGTCAAATAAGTTTTATAACCATTTTTTAAACAATTAAATTTACATTAAGTTATCTATTTTGTAAATAGCCAAATCAATTAAAAAAAAAAAAAACGATTAAGTACCTGACATTGCATATACATATATAGTACACAGTATTAATTATTACTTTTTAAATTCTACAAATCATTTTTATCTTAAAATAGTTTACTGTTATGTGCATTCTCTGCATTATTTACTCAGCTGTTAGCAGCTGTCTATAGGGTTTTTTTGAGCAAACTGTGAAGTTCCATCATATTTTAACTTCACAGACATCAATATTATATAATAACAAAAGAGTTATATTAAAACTGATTTACAATCAAATCTTCTTAAAATACAACAAAATAACTTATATCATTGATTCAAGCAGAATTAATTGTAGACTTAACCTAATACTTCATGATCAAAGTTTCTACTTTGATGTATCATTGTTAGTGGCTTGAAACAAAATTAAAACTAATTATACAATATGTAATAAATTTAACTAATTCCAGTTGGAAGTTAATGATTTAACCACTTTTTTATTATGACAACTAAATAGTTAACACTCAGCTTTGATGTATCGTTGATAGTTAGTTGATTAATACCTATATATATTTTTATTAATGGTTAGGGTGTTGTAAAACAACCCTTATTACAACATAAATAAAGAGACTGTGATTATATTACAAAAAAAAACATCATATTTCGTGCTTTAGAAAGGTCAATTTACGAAATATTACAATGTTGGAGTCTTCGTGGTAAACAATTATGACCTCAACGCAAAACATCAATTGAATACATCTACAAAAGTACAATAATCATATAATAATTCATTAATTGTATAAGGTCATAAGCATTAATTCAACTCTTAGTCATTACCTAATAGTTGGATAAAATTAAAAAAAGAAGAATTTGCAAATAAAAAGTGCAGACAGCTCCAAAAATCATTTAAGCAATTTAACCAGGGACTTACAGTTTTAATTTTATCTCAATGACAATAAATACAAATAAAATTTCATACAAGCTAAATCTTAAGCCTACATAAAAATAAAAAATATTGATACATGAATTAATTTCCTCTTTATAAGTCGGTTAACAAAAAAAAATTAATAGTAATACACACAATCACGAAAATACAAATTTTGATGTAATTAATAATTGATGTAGTATGATTATTAGAATATGAAAATAACTAAGTAGCAGTACTACTAAAGAGGAACATCAAAATAGGTAAATTAACATTGTTGTTTCATGTTTGAATATGCATATTAAGATACATCAAGTTCAAATTGATTGTTAATAGAAACCAAAAAAAGTATCTTAGCCAACACGGCTTTTTTTGGCATCAGTGTCTTCAACCGCTTCATCTGCTTTTCTTTTGATTGCTAAAATTTCTTCATTACTGATTTCTTTATCACTATCAACTTCTATTAGATCTTCTTCTGTCGGTACACGTTTAGCTTCAATGTAGTCACTGTCATCATCTTCAATAGAACTTGAAGCCTTTTCAATAATACAATCTTCATTGTCCTCATCATCCATTAAACCATTTTCTTTAGCTAGTATCTCGTTTTTTATTTCATTATTAAGTAAGAGTTCACTCATACTTTTGAAAACCATGAAATCTGGTTGCGTTTCTCTTGTCTTTTCTTCGTTATAAATCTTCATTTTTATACTATAATTTTGGAATGCATCATCTGCCACAAAGATGGATCCATTTGTCATACCCACTTCTGATAACGTTTTATGGTACAAGTCTACGCCATCGTCTTCATCACTAGATATTATAACTCTATCCAACATTGTCACATCAGGCGCAACCATATTCAAATTCTGTTTTAATACAAGTTCTTCCAACTTTCTTACAGTTAAATTGTTGATATCAGTCCACAGCAGCATTTCTCCTTCTGAGGAACACACCATGCATGCAGGGTTAGGAGGTTGTAGGTTTTTGTCTTTCACCAGTACTCCTCCTTTATGGTTAGGCATATATCTTAGGAAAACATTTTGGCAGCGTTCATATTTTCCTCGAAGGACTCTTAAGGCATGGATAACAATTTGTCCAGCAATTGATGCGTTTGCAGTGGCAATGGCAGGAATAATGTTGCCTGCCATCGACTTGATATCAAAATAGGTTTTAAAAGGAATATTGAATAACGCTGATCTTATATTACTGCATGACACAACAAAGTTCATAAACAAATCATCATCTTTGTCCCAAATTAAGCACTTGTCCTCGGATTTTTCCCATTTTTCTTTAATATCAGGAATACAATCCATAAACATTGAAACACATTGATCCAGGGTCAACATATTGCTGTCGAGTACATGACTATACTCAACATGTTCTTGATCTAAAAGCGAATTGTTTAAAAGAACAGGTTTTATTTTTTTATTAGCATACAAGTCTGGCATGTTCAACATATAGGTGATATCGTCATAAAAAATTTTCTTGAACAATTTCTTTGGATCGAACTCGTTTTTAATTGCCCAATTACGGGCAGACATTCTAGTAGAACCATCTTGAGATACTGCCAACTCTTCCATAGAGACATCCTCATCAGATTCACCAAAAAATTGACTAAATAAGAACTTCGCCCATACAATGCAGTGAATAGGTTCTTTAGGCGTGTTTCTGATAGTGCACATAGGATATGTCTTGGGTTCGGCTCTCGGATTACACTCATAACACATAGAAACTCCTTTTTTAATAAACTCTACTTGACCGTTGTAACCCATCGTACCGGATTCAATCAGAGGTATATCACATGACAGGCACATACGATTCACATGACTACGAGCCTTCTTGTTGTCTAAAGCGTTTATGACCAATTTAAATTTATTGAAGAAATCCACGTTGTACTTCGAGTCCATGATGTCGCCCAAGTGAGATGTTATGTTGACGTTAGGGTTGAATTTCAGTACGCTATTTTTAGCGACATGTGACTTAGCTTTGCCCACAGACTCCTTGTTGAACAGGAACTGACGGTTCAAATTACTCACTTCGATGGTATCCAGATCGATCACTTCTATTTCGCCAAATCCAGTCAACACGAGGTTTTTGAGCACCTCACAGCCAATACCACCCGCGCCCACCAACAGAATCTTGGAGTCTTTGATGAGATTTTGTAATTCGGGGTGGAACACTCCAGCAATGGTGGCTGCCATGGTTGTATCGTGTGTCTTGTGTACAAACGGCTTGAGATTCTATTCAGACTTTTGCACACGGCTTCACGACGGGCGAAGGTACTTAGCGCGGGAAGCGTCCTCGTGGTTTTCGGGACCCGGAGGTAACGAGAGCTAACGATGGAGAAAAAAAAACAACAGCTACAGTATTACTTGTTAGTAAAACGAAACGCTCGCGGCTCGAAAGAAAATTAAAAGAGTAGAGACAACTTACTCGCAACCAACAGAAAAATGAACAATGGCGGGAATCAGAGAACGCGTGTCGAACGACAAAGCCACTGTAGTCGGAATCTCGGAATGGCGGATTCGGGTTAGGTAGAATATAGCTATAGTTAATACAAAATTACTTATTAAAATCTAGGACCAATCGTGTTAAGCGTCTCGGCGTCTGCAACAAATCGTAAACACTCAGTCACCGCGTTTGATTGAACAGTTCACAATCGGGTATAGGCTTTACGGCATTACGGATACACACATTTTTAAATTGGTTCATAATTTTATGATACCAGTAAACTTCTACGGAGGTACAACTACATCCATTTGCTCTTGGAACAAAAAACGATGGATTCTATAAATATTGGTTAGGATGGTATACTAGCGACCGGGCCGGTTACTGAGGTTTATGGTTATAAATACTATATAATTTTATATCATGGAATACACAATCGTGGTATTATATCACAAAATAGAAATAACTTATTCTGTGATTATTTATGTATGTATTTTACAATATACTTATTACTATAATAAATTTTAAATAATTTAGCATAGTGTTGTAAATTATTCATTGTACTATGGATCGTAATTATAATTTATACTTCTCATGGATTATAATTGTGTATATTTTATAGACATACATATATATATTAAGAATGAATTAATTAGTAATTGGTAAGTTTTTTTGTCATGATATCTATGGTATATTTAAATAATAAATAACAGTATAATATTGTCTATAGAGTATAGATATTCGATTTATGAATAATGTCTATATGATTATTATTTGTTTTTATCCTCACTTTTTGCTAGTTAGTGTTTACCATTTATTGTTAAATAGTAATTACCAATCTAATATTAATCAGTAATCTCACATTCTCATCAGCCTGTGATCTTAAATTATATGTACGTATTAACATAATTGTATATTACACTATACATAGGTATACAACAATAGTTAAATATCTTAAATCTTGGTCTGTACATAGTAATTATAAATATTAATTTATCATTGCTGTTTGATTGTTATAATTTATCTTACATAAATGGTCACTAATCAAATACTTAAAAAATGTTTAGGTTATTTGAAGATTTGCATTGATTTACGACAATTCAGATGTCAGAATAGACAATTTGGTGTTATTCAAAACAATATCGGTATGTTTTCTGTTCACTTTTAAATCATCAGGTGTTCTTAAGTCTTGATTGTATTCTGTCATACATTGATTGCGGTCCACAATTAGTCAAATCTGTCATGATGGTACCTCGCGTGACTCTGGTAAGTTTGAAAAAATACTTAACTATTATAACGCACAGTCATACTGCATACTGTCGCTTTATGTGGTGTTACACAACCACTCGATTAAATCTAGTTACTATACCAAATAGTACTCGTTCAACAACTGTGCCAATGTTTGAATTAATATTTTTTTCCAAACAAATGAATCTGCAAGGCTGCATGTCTGTGTTTAAATTCAATAATTTACTTTTGTTTTTTTTTCTAGCTAGACGCTCTTGTACTCGATGATCACATTTCCAAAATATTCATTGGCCAGACTTTAAAGGTTTTTAAATACTTACCGGTTAGTACCTACATTATTTCTACTAGAAACATATTAAAAATTTTTTATCAATTGTAAAAGAAACATATTCTGATCAAATATTTTAAATAGGTACCTACCTATAGTTACAAATTAAAGTATAGTAATATTATCTTTTTATATTTCTTAAAAAGTAAAAACACTTTTTTTTGTATTTGCTTGTTTGACTTTAAATTTTAATTAATATTTTTTCAGCCATGGATTTTAAGCAATTGCGAGTTGGAAATAAATGTTATATTGCAATTTTTAATGACATATGTGAGTTTGAATATTTCATTTGATTAACTTATTAAATGCTTGTATTACATAAAAATGTATTTTTAGTACTCTGTCACAAAATCAAAAGCAACATTTGGTCAACAAATGCTTGGCATTAGATTCAAACCAGACCAGCTGACTGACACTAAGTTAGTTCTGTTTCAATTGTTTACAGTCGGAGCAGAGTATATACAATCAAAAGTAGAAAGTCCTTCAAATAATTATATAAACAATGTAAATCATTTATCATATATAATTTTACTGTTAAAATATCTAATGATTGTAAATTTCAGACAGATTTCTAATCTACAACTAATTGTTGATGTTTTGAAAGCAAGTTCTTTTTTGAATTTTCTGTTATTCTTGCAACAAGGCAAATATCCGACATTGACTCAAAGGTTTTTAAGTCTTTCACAAGAGCCAACCCGCAAAAGAAATATTGAATATACTCATATGACAAGAGAACTGTTGTGGCATGGTTTTTCTGTACGTATCACGTTGCCTGTAGTCTACATTAAATTTTTTTTTTATTTATTTGTAGAAAATAAAAAATCTGTGTTTAACAGCACAATAAGTAAATTTGATAATTTATGTATAATATTTAACTTTGAATAATATGAGAAGGGAGGTCAACCAGTGCTGGAACCCAACGTGAAATTATTTTAGGTTAGCAAATCTCTGCAATATTTTTTCTTGAGCCTATGGATGGGATTTATGGGTTGAGTATTTGATGAGATTTATGACACTAATGGGTTAGTATGGGAAAGTAGTTTGGAATAGAAAGATCTTTAATGTTTTGTGACTAATTGATCAACTGACTTAATTTTTAGGTCAGAGTGTAGTGTAGAGTTGGATACAAACCAGGGTGCAGACGTTATCAAACAAAGAGTAGTGGACTACAATGCTTGTATGGAGCAAATTTGGAGGGGCTTAGCACAGCCTCAGGTTTGGATCGCATATGCCCATATTGGTCGCAAGAAAGATTTATGCATAATAAGCTTGGTGTGCATTGGCAGTTTTGATTTTATAATCGGACAAAGTAGGTGTAGGCGGCTGTTGAGGGTTTTTCTTTTTAATTTAAGGTTTGGGCCCCAAGTTAATCTTTTATCTAGAGCAATGTTGAAATATTTGTAGATAGGAGGTTCAGTTCTTTTTAAAGTGAATGGTACATAAACAGATTTATCTAGATTTATTTGTATTTGCCGCTTGGTTGCCCAGTTGTCAATGGAATCTAAGTGTATTTGTAGACAGTTGGATGTTTCATCAGGGTCATTACTAGCACAGAGTATTTCGGTGTCGTCTGCATAAGTAGCCATGATGGTGTTTGTTGTAACTGGTCTGTCGGCCATATAAATATTAAATAGATCAGACGAGGTCACTACCTTGCGGCACCAGCTTTAATGCAGAACTGTAATGAGTATGAGGTTCCATATCAGATTTTGTAGGAGCAGTTTTCGAGATATAAGCGGATAATTAGATATTATGGTGCAGGCAAAAACATTTTGAGTTTGATAGTAGGCTTTCATGCCACACTCAGCCAAAAGCTTGTGCTACATCCAGGAAAACATCGGGACAAAATTGTTTCATTTCAAAGGAAGATGATATTTTGTCTGTCAACCTATGAATTTGGAGGACAGTGGAATGTGTTGCTTTAAAACCGAATTGAGAGTTTGGGATAATTTTGTGAGTTTGCATTACAGGTCTGATTCTTTTGAGCATTATTTTTCCAAACAGTTAAGCTAGGGTTGGAAGTAAACTTATTGACCTGTAGGAGGTGACTAGAGTCTTTGGTTTATTTGGTTTTGGTATAAGTGTTACAGTTGACAACTTCCATATTGGTGGGAAATATAAGTCTTAGCATAGTGTTGAAGATAAAAGTAAGTAGTAAAATGGGTTTGTGAGAAAGATTTTTCAGAACTTTATTGGTAATTTGGTCATAATAAAGTGATTTTCCATCTCTTAATTTTTTAATTAAAAATAATATTTCATTCGGCGAGGTATGTTTGGCAGGCAATGACATAGGAAGAGGGCTGTTGATAAATTATGTAACAGTGAGTGTTCAGAGTTTGGCATTATATCGCTCTGTGTTCATTATAATTTATAAAATTATAATAATACTTCAATGTCTATACATTTGTTTTAATATTTAGTGATGCAGGAAAATATTGATATTTTAATTCTGTATCATACAACTTTTCTAGTATTGATATAAATTTATTAGAATTTTATTTTACATTTATTTAAATTTTGACAACAAATAAATTTAGTGGAGTAATCAGATATCACCGACTATGTACTAAATATAAGTAGCCCAATTTTAGTAAATATCATTCATATTATTTTATCATTTTCTTTACGTGTTTTATTATTTTGTTGGCTTAATATAAATAAATAAATTAAAAATATATAACAACTTTATTTAGTGTAAAAATAAAGGAACAGTAAATTTATTTTGATATTTTATTTGTAGTTGATATTGAATATGAATATTAATTATTTTTTGATAATATGATATTGATTCTAAAAATATATTATACTGCATCATTAACCAAGTATGAATACAATATTTATCAATTAATAAAAACATTTTTTACCTTAAACAGTGTGACTATATTTTCTCTTTTGTACATATTAATTATGATTGGAAACAAATTTTATAATTTTTCATTCTCAGTTTTAAATAAGCTTAACATACTTTTTTGGACTGTTTATTGATATCATTTTTAATCTTTACAAATAAATTCAATTGTTTGGTAATTATTATATTTAACCAAATGTATTAGAGATGTGACGTTGAATGTCTTGAGCAGAGGAAATAGAGTAAATATTAAACTTGGGAATTCAATGAAAATAATTACCAACCTAATTCTAAATTTGAATCTTATTTCGGAAAATAATAAACTTAAGTTTTATTATGTCATTTTTATACTATCTATACCTAATTTATTAAAAGTTTTTAAAAAAGACATTTATTAGTTATTACTGTATATTTTATAAATATTTTCAACTGACAATAGAGTGACAACACCAGTAAATGAACACTTTAAGTTGTAAAATTTTCAGAAATATGTCACTTCAAAAATATCTAACACGTTAATAATTTTTTTTTTTAATCGTTTGTGTTAATATCTATAATATTATTTTTAAATCTTTGGAAATGATAAAATTCATCACAACATTATTTATTTAAGTTGTTTTTGGCAATTTCCCAATTTGTGAATATAATTTCTAGAAATTGAACATTCTAGTAAATTAAAATAATTATCAAATTTTAAAATAAAGCAAATTTTTGTGCTCTTACACCCCTCACCCCATAATTATACAATAGGTAAATTTACAGATTTAAATCATGCATTTTGAAATTGAATGTCTCTAACAGTATACATCTCAATTATATGCCAATAAAATAAATTAGGTAGGTAGAAATAACATTTATAATCTTAATAAACAAAAATAATTTTTAAATTTCTACTAGTCTTTAAATCTTTTCAATACAGATAGGTTTAAATAATAAATATAAGCAAGCTTCCAAACTTCAACTAAATAATTAACGTCAATTAAAATATTTTAAAAAGTTAAAAAAGTTTTCATTTATTAAAAAAATGTTCACACCAACAAACCAGTTTTAAATTTGGTCTTGTGTTACCAAAGCCTTTGCTTTTAATACAACTTCAGTATTTCTTTTTCCAATTTCTCTGTATAAACTTTATAAATGTATAATATTTATGTTTAGTATTTAGTTGTTTTAACAGATTACTTGATCAATCACTTATTCATTTCTAATTTTTGTGATAACCAGCCATTTAAGAACTGTTGCCTATGTTGTATATGTATATACCATGTACAATGCACATGAGCAATGGGTTATCAGAACCTCAAAAATATACATATGTCGTAATGAATATTGAGTATATTACTTCATTTGTTTTTTGCAAAAAAATTTGGGTCGTGGGGTGCTTGAGCACCGCAGCACTACAATAGTCGGCACCTATGAATGTAATCTAAAAAATTGCCAGTCTTGTGCTCTGCAAAATTTCTTTAAAACTCATGGTTAAAGAAATTATAAAATACTAATTTATTGTTAACTTCAATTGGTTATAACTTATAATAAAATCATAAAATATTGTAAATTACTGCATGTAATAAAGTATAATAATTAGATACTTGATTAATATTGCTTCAGTAGTTTTTTT
>PVMI01072800.1:17970-33913 GCA_008528875.1 Aulacorthum solani | reverse complement strand
CCCTCAATATACTAAAAGTGTAATCAGCATCCATATCAGCCCACTTTCAATATTCTTGACCGAAAATCTCCATTTCCAAAGTCAGATCATATTTAAAATTAATAATCAGATCAGATATAGTTAAACCAATTCCTATAGTTACGTAGCACGTTATGTATTTATGTACCTATAACACAATAAAATGAACAAATATTACACGTATGTTCTTAATTCGTATGCATCCTGCAGTCAGCAAATGATTATCGTTTTGAGCTATTTTTTTAAACAAATAACATTTAAATGATTAAGGAATCAAATTGATTATAAAGTGGTACATATTCAATAGGTACTTAATAATAAAATAAACTTTGATAAAGTTGTCTACAAACACAATAAATTTTAACTGATTTAATATGCAGAATATAGCATAGAATTTAATATGAAATTAAAATTATTGTACCAATTTCATAATTTGAATCATTATCAACTGAACACCCATTAAGAATACAACCATTAAATTCATTAAAATGAACTCGTGAATTACATTTACACTTTAACATTCGTCATAAAGGTATAGGTAATTATAAGCCTACTTCATACTTATACTTAAATAGTTAAATACTACCAATAATACTATATTAAATTACATTCATATATTTGAATAATCTGTTAGTACCTGGTATGTGCTCATCATGTCTTTTACCAAAGCGGCCACCGGTTTGAAAGAACTTATCTGATGCTGTCGTGTTATCTGGCATTATTAACAAAAATGTCGAACCAAGAATGCATAGTACCATTATCGTTACACTCATGGTCATTTTATCAACGACACTTATTTTTTCTAGAAAAAAAAAATAGCACAAAAATTAATACTTTTAGATAATATCCAAGTATAATAGGCACATATAGTTAGGATTTAGTAAGTACCTATACAGAATAGAACATTTTAAAATCATGAAATATTTCAAATAAATTTCAGTGGTTTTTTCTTTAATGAAATATTTAACGTAGGTTTATTAACATTTTAGAACAACTCATTTAATCTATGCATAAACAGTTGAGCAACACGTAATAAATTGGAACTTCATGAGTTCTTTACATAGAATTTTTTGATTCTTTAACTCTTAACAATTTTGTACATGCAAGACGCAACAGGCTGCACGCTTTTTTAGAGTACTTATATGTTAATAAAAATATTCCAAGACAAAAACACTTAAAAATATATTTGCTAAGAAAACAAAATAATATTTCTATTCCAAAAAAATTCAAGCTTAGTCAAGACTTAAAATTATAAAAGAACATCATCAATAGATTTATATAATACAATATATATTTTTAATTCAGAGCTAAGTGAAAGAGTTATTGCTTTAATAATGACATGCACATTCTCATTTCTCTTATGAGTTTTAAGTTCTTCTAGCAATTGGTAACATTTTTAAAAAGATTCATGCTAATGATTTATGAAAATAACAGTGTAAGTACCATAAGTTATTATTTAAAAAACGGAAAATAGAACAAAGGTATTAATGGTTAGGTACATTAATGAATATATTAATATATTTATAATAAGTGATTTTAAAATTGAATAGGTTTAATGATAATAATTTATATTAAATTATTACAAAAATATTCAGTCATTTGGACATATAACACCTAATATAATATACATAATGTTTAGATACCTACCTACACCTACTTTATATACCTATGTTATAGCATTGAATTTATTCAAAAATATCTAAATAACTTACACTAAAATAAGTACAAAAAACCTTATAATATGGAGTATTAGTCATTAGTTGTATAAAATGTAATGTTAGTATTATGTTGATATTAAACATGCTTTAATATCTTTAAAAACTTAAATTATATATAATTATATATTTTATACCTACACATTATACATATATTATAGCCCCTCCTTGTTTATAAGTTAGTCACTTTGATGTTTAAAGTTTAATTAGTTTTCATTAAATAAATTGGTTTGTAATAAATATAATTATTTATCTTTAAAAACAAAAACTTATTATAGGTTAGGTGATGTAGGTAAATTTTAGAATGTACCTACGTGTTTTATTATAAAATTGAAATTATGATAAATATTATATATTTTATAAAATGCAGTAAGTTATAGTAAACTGATGGAAATTATAGCTATGAACTATGAATGGTATACTTTGATTAGTAAATATGTTTTTCTCCATTCACCAATGGTTTGTACATAATAATGATATTGATAAATACTGGTGAGTTAATGACGACGCCATGCTCCTGTCAATTATCTTAATAGGTAATTAAAAGATATTATACTATTAAAATTTTACTGGTGTGAATTTTAAAAAAATTGTCACAGTTTTTTTTATTTATTTTTAAAAGCTTAACATTTTTATAGCAAATCGTATTTATTTGACTATTGCAGATTATTTATGTATGAGCTGCAGACTACTAGATATCTGTCAAAGTGGCAATACTTATTAAATTCACTGTGACAAGTATGTGTATTTTCTATATAGATTTTGTAATACAAATATACAAATAATTTATTACCCATAGGTAGGTACTACAGGAATATTAGAAATAATAAAAGTTAAATAATTAGTTGTGTTTCTTATTTATGTTGACTTCTGATTGTGTTTTAGTTTGCCTGAGTAAGGACTAAGGTTCATGAATGTATTAATTATTATGTATTTTTAAATCTATTTGTTCATAGCTGCCAAATCGATTACAATAAAATAATTTCAATAAAGTACATTTTTTACACAAGTTTTTATTTTTACTTTTTTTTAAATAAAATGTATATTTTATACATAATCTCTAGATACCAAGAGAAAATAAAATTGTTTATCTAAAAAATAACAAAATTGATGACCATAATATTATATAAAAAATTCACTGATGAAGTTGTTGGGCAGGTATCGGGTCACTTCTTCATAAGACCTTTACCCGTTCAATACGTTTCCCCGTACTACATTTCCCCGTCCATATTGTATTTATATTATCTTATAAGAATTCGCAAATCAGTTGGAATATTTAATTTTGGGGCAACTCACCTACGTACCACTCTAAGGACGACAAAGTATAAGCTACGGCCTACGAGTGATTAAAAGAAATATTATTAGAAATATATGATGAGTTTATGGCTCGTATATGGTTTCAAATATCGCAGTGCCAGTTTGAATGATAAGTAGGTATCTAAAATACATAATATTTTGCTTATAATATTTATAGAAAACCATTATATGCATATTACATTATTATTTATTACCTGTTATAATTCAGGTTTTGACTTTGTTCAAAAGGATACAATGATACATATATTATGATATATCTATACTATGTACTTTGATTACATAGCTGAAAAATAATTCGTGAACAGCATAAATTAGGGTAATAAATTATAATCATCTTCGCGTTTAAATAATTGGATTTACATTTACAAGTATACATATCACCTTGTAAATTTCAAAGCCAATATTTTACACACGATGCGAAACGTGTTTAAAAACCATATCTACTCTACTTTGAGAAATCGAAATCTCACATTTTATAAGTGTATAGTGTATTTTATTTTGTATAGTGTGTAGGTAAACAATAATTTATATTATATTCATCACATTTATTATGAGTGTGATTTTCATATTACAATATTGCAGCTATCATGGCTATCTGTTAGTATAGTAAATTTGATTATGTCTAAGTCTGCAGATTCAACTGTTATACCTATCTATTTATATGTTATACATCAGTTATTTATTAGTAATTTTTTTCAAGGGTACCTATATGCTCAGCACATAGTCATAGGTGTAATGGAAAGGCTATTCGTCTCTTTGAAAAAAAATTCTTGCCTAACCTAAACTTAGCTTATGGTGAGGTATATCCCCATATACAAGTATTAATTGATACATCACTTTATTATCATATTGATAATATATAGTAACTTATGCCATACTTCCGATTAGTTCGTAGAGCTTATTGAACACAAATGTTGGTTCCAAAATATAGATTTATTATCAATTATAATTACCGATCTCATTAAAGATACGAATGCATCAACAAATGATATGGTGTAACTGTTACAATAAACCAAATACCTAATTCGATTTCTTTTATCTATTGGATTGTGACCTATTTTCTATTAAAAGATACTGTTTACAAAAAGCCTGCCGTATAATTAGGTGTAAGGTGTCGTCATAATTACAAGGATGTCATGTTTATGCTAGAACAATCTCAAATAACAACAATGAAAATGTAAAATGTGAAATATAATTTCATCTTAACAATTGAATAAAAATCTAAATTTCACATCGATTTTTGTAGAAAATAAAATATGTATTAAATACGTACAAGACAAGTAATAAATGGTTTCTCAAGAGTCAAGATGGCTGATTCAATAAATCTGTAAATTATACAATTTATTTAAATAAAAAATTCAAAGAAATCACTCTTCTGTACTAAAAGTTTTGAATCATGTAACCGTATCTCGTCATTCAATGGGTTACTGTAATAGATATGTTAAATTTGAATCTAATGCTAGACCATTGAAGACATAAAACGGTACTGAGTAGAATTTTTATCAAACTATAAACTTCAAATGCTCATAAAAATTAACTTGACTTTAAACTAAACTTTTTTATTACTCTAATACAAAAATTTATGACGAATCTTAACATCTTGTATTACATTTTCAAGCAATAGTTATTAAAATCAAAATTTTATGAAATTTTATGAACAAAAATATTTTGCAATTTTCGAAATTATGTCGAAATTCTAATTTCAAACACTAATAAAAAAGTTAAATAATTATAAACATTTTTTAAAATTTTGGATTTACACTCAATTTGTCTTTTATTCCACTTATAACTTATGATTAATCTTGTGTTATATTTTTAGGTTTTTTGATAGAATGAAAATTTTTTATCGAAAATTATTTAAAAAACTAAAACGAAAATTTAAAGTTTTACATGCCCATATATAGCTCAAAAAGAGTCAAGATATTTTGAAAATTAAAACATAAAAAGTTCTGAGAATTTTTAATTATTAATTTCCAAATTCTTCGATTACGTTCATTTTCCTAACAGAAAAGATACTGAATTTGAAAATTATAGTATTTTATTATGTACATTGTACACGTACACAAAAAAACACATAATTATACATTGGAAAATCAATATACATGCTCAGAATCTAAAAGTCAAGTCCTAAGCAACCATTTACTTATTCAAATCAAAATTTAATAATAATATTATTATATAAATAAAGTATGTAACTACAACCTACAAGTTTTATTTTAGATTCTGAGTGAAGCGATGAGTGTATTGATTTCCAATGTTTTTTATAAATCATACTTTAACTTAAATCAAACTATAGATAATGATAATAGTCAAATATGTATAAATTATTTTTTTCTTCAAAATATATAGTATGCATTTCAGTTTTAAGAATTAAAAAATATTATTTCTTCTAATGTGATTTGGAAGGGAATATATTTTTATAATATATTATTCCTTGATTTAAAATTTTCTGTGAAATCACTCAGTTTTATTTTGAATCAACTAAAAAAAAAATAGCCATACAAATAATAAAACCTATACCTATTTCATAATCAATAGTGTATAATAATCTGACAATTGAAAAATGTTCGATGAAATTACAATAAGTAATTTTTGTTGGGGAAGTTTTATTTGTCCTAAACTTTGGTAGTTAGTTTATTTTTACTATTTTTATTTTTTTTATATTTATTGAATATGTCTAATTTGTAATGGTATTTACAATAATTATACTATGTACGTAATAATTACCTACAGTTACATCAATACACAATGAGAGAAATCACTCAGCGTCGAACAGTCACACTCAGACTCGACTACACAATTAGACTATACTATAATATTATGCAATATGTATTATACATATTAGTTTTAAGCGTTCTCGGTGGATTATCAGGAAAGTTAACCGAGTGAAGTGCAGAAATTAGTGGACTCGCAAAGTATCAGTTTAAGTGCATGTAGAAAGATGTGGCCACTTCAGCCACAGTCTATATAACAAGATCTGAGTGCAATGTATGTGCAGTGCAGTAATTGATTACAGAGAAGCTCGCATTAGTAAAAATACGGAATTATATAGGTTGGAACTTTTATAGGTATTTTATAAATGTTGGATATTTTTGCCCCTCCCCCCTCCCCATTATTGGACACCATAGGTCCAAATAAGCTACAGGGAGATTTCGTAGCAAAATCAAAACGAGTAGCTCTCTTCGAGGTACTACTTAAAGTTTCAAACTGGAGGAATCATAGACCTTATACTAGGTACTAGGCAAGAACTGTGTACTCATCATTACGAGTTACGATTAAAAACATCTTATAGTAGTGATGTATGTTGTAGGTAGGCTATTTTGGATTATTCACAATAGTCAATAATTATTGTTTGTTTAGATTTATATAGTATGGTGTATCATGCTCGTACCTAGCCTGACAATTTGGTATGTTCAATAAAATATAGACCTATGAACACGGTACCTACCGTACTACCGTGCGTATGAGTAAACGAGTAATCAAAAAGCGCCCTCTCTGTTGTTACGATTTTCATACACGCATTGCTTATCTAGTAGCATAAGGTCTATGGCGTTTACTTTGTGCCGGAATCCTTCTTTTTTAAGTGATAAAATCGATCAAACACAGTGAATTATGACTACATACTATTTCCTAAAATTAAGTGAATGTACAGAGACAATAAAGAAATATAGAGTATGATAATATTTTGTTTTATGAATTCCAATAGTTACTTTTACTTTATTAAAAACTATCATTCTTCTCAGACCTAAAAATATGTATACCTATTTAAAAAAACAATTTTATTAAGTCGTCGGTTTGTAATAATCATTGAAACAAAAACATTACTTTATAACGTGTCCTATATACAAGTATATAAACAGCAAAGTGGTATAACTATTTAGGATACATTACTATTTTAAACTAATACTTTTTACTTCTTATCTGTAAATTAGTTCTTATATTAATAACACAAAGTTATGAGAAATTTCACTTTAACTGGATATAATCAATCCATGTTTCCAACCACTAAAGTTTAAATTAATGTACAACTCAAAAAAAAAGTTTTTTTGTTACTTTATATGTTATTATAGCAAACTGAGTTACCTATAGTAAATTCAATCTACTGTATATTTATACTAAATATTTATTTTTGTAGAACTTATTACTAAATGGGCAAATTAAGAAAGAGTAGGTTATCGTATATTCAAAAATAATATGATTTAAAAATATAAGACAATATTTACTTCAAACATGCTAATCATGATATAAATTATAGTGTATTTTAGAAAAATAATGTTGATTTATGATGGTCACTATACCAGTTATTGCTAGATTCATAAAAATTAAAAATTATTTTAATTTATTATGTCGATAATTTTAAACTAAAATTCAGCCTATAGTCAATATTTCTTACAGATAAAAAAAATATTGAACAAAACCTATATCACTAAATGTTTGCACTGACATTTTTAATGTGTTAAATTTGGTTTTCATGATCGACATTTAAAAAAGAAATAATATCATAAAACAAGCAAAAATATCTAGGCACGTCAAGTCTCAAGTGTTGCTAAGTTAAATCACAATACACAAAACCGTATGCTAAATTACATGAATATTTTTTTAACAAACTAAATAAACGTTAAGTTACATAGGTAATAAATAAAGAATAACATAATATTTAATAATAAAAATATATTAATAAAAATTATTTAAATTACAAAACAATAACTAAAATTGTTAATTAAATGCATGAATATTGAATTTCATCAAAATTTAAACATTAGACTCTCATAAAAATGACTGTGAATTTAGGTTCAATCTTTTTTAATTTTCAGTACCATTAACAACTAACATTTTTAAACTTTTAAACTGAGCAAGCAATTTTTATTGACATTTAAAGAAAAACAAATCGAAAAAATTATAAATTTCTAATGAATATAATATAATAGAGCTCAAAAAGAGTCAACGTATTATAAAAATTATACCATGTATAGAAAATGCTAGTATACACTTCTAGAGAAAATTTCAAGTATCTTCCTATCACCTGAGGTTATTCGTTTTTAAATTAAATCAAAATAACATACCTACATAATCAAAAATTGGTTTTGCGTTAAAATTCTAGTACAGCTATTGAAGTTGAAGATTGGACTATTTTTGGTCCAAAAGGTGAGGATAGACAAATGAAATATATATAACACATCATAATAGAATTAACAAGTACACTCGTGTTTCATCGCTCCACTCAGAATCTAGAAATATACAGTACTTTTTAAAATAATCGGGAAAAATAAAAACGGAAAACCATTTTTAGACCAAATCGATTTAGGTTTATTTTGGTAATTAAAAAGTTAATAATTGTAGGAACTTGAATTCTTCACCAAATATTTATAATTAGAATTTCCTATTTATAATATAATTATTAATTTAGAATCTTTTTTGTGAAGTTTATAGCTATTTAAAATGTTCAACTTTTTTTAGGATTTTTTTTCAATTTATGTTTATAAGACACAATTATTTTTTATATGAATTCTTTAACCCTTATTTTTTTTATTAATTTTTGGTTACAAATTAATATAAGCTTTTTAATTTTAATATTTAATGTATGAGTATTGACTACACAGTTCCTCATAAGTTGTTCTTACAGCAAACCTAAAATATCGAAAATACAGTTTTCTACAGTAAATAAGTTTTTTTTATAGAAATTTCAAATTCAATTTTTAAAGAAATGTCATAGGTACCAATTACTAATTTAAACGAAAAATGATGATTTTAGTTATTTTGTTGTATGTAATTTAGCAAATAATATTCGTAGGTACTTGAAACTGTCTTATAAATGTAGAATAACTCCGCCAGAAGCGTTTTTCATTGTACTTTACAATCATTTATCACTAAATTCAAATTTTGTATATTTATTACAGTGACTTACTCAATGACGACACATCAACTAACAAGGCAATGAGATCACGTTTTAAAAATTATTTTAAACAGCTGTTTCTGAATTCGTTTATTATTGGATTATTTATTAAAGATATATTTATTTGCACTTCACACATCATAGGTTCACATAATGTATTGTTTTAATATAAGTAGACAATACCTATAATGTTATTTTTCAAATTTCATAAAATATGCCGTTTTATTATGATTATCATATTATACACTAAAATATATACTAACACATTATACTGTACTTTTTTCTTATCTTTATATAAATTTAGCATATCACCTATCAATTAAAAAAATTATTTTGTACCTGTATGGTAATATTTAATAGGTAATGAATTTTGGAATTGTTAATTATAATTTGTAAGATTGTAACTAATTATAGTATGATTATGAAATATAAAAACCATAACTAAACAAAATTGAATTGTGTAGTACTTATATTAAAATCACAGATAACAATGATACAAAAATTTGAAAACTAATTTATTTATTTTTATTAAACATATCTACTATTACGAGCATATTACGGCTGGATAGTTAAAGTAAATTTGAATATAATAAAAGTTTCTTTTGGTATCATTTAATTATAGGTATTACTGTATTAGGTACATGTTTAGTTTGAACGTGAGTTATAGTTTGTAAATAAAGAAAAACAAATTCCATACATAAGTAATGCGTATAATTGAATTCCAATGCACAAAATATTTTTTATACAAAATCTTTAAATATTTTCCTAATAAATATACCCTAGAATAATTTGTCCGAGTTAAAAGAAGGGAGGTAATTGAAATATAAAACCATACATTTTTTTATTTAATACAGTAGACATCGGTTACAACGAGTTTCAAGGGTAGTAGTAAGTAGTTTTCAGTAAATTTGAAGTTCTTCCAATTAAAAGAAATACTTTTATAAGGCATTTTAGAGGATTATTTTATGAAATTTAAACTATTATGATAAAATAATTTAGGTATAAATATTGTATTTTTTTTATAAATTGATATTTTTATTTCATGCAACTATTTACCTTCCTAATTATCTTATTTACATAATGTTAAAATAATTAATTTTTAACCTAATCGTTTTATACTATGGAATTTTTAGTTTTTCAAAATGTAATCATGTATTGTAATATTGTTGGCATCTATTTTAGTATACTAATTAGGTGTTTAATAGGTATAGTACTAGGTACCATCACAATTTAATATTTATAATCTATGTATACTATAAGTAATCTATGGGATAACAAGGTAGGTACTACGTAATACTGCTAATTTTTAAAGGAAAATTATATTATAAATGTATATGTTCTGTATATTGTTATATATAGCTACACGGAATTATTTTGTGTATTTAAAATTTAAATATTGGCATTAATCTCTACCAAACTTTGAAAATAAATAAATACTTATAATTAGATTCTATTATATTTTAAACAGTGACAATTATAGATACACATTAGTAAGGTTTTTTTTCGTAAATTGAATCCACTATTTGAATTAACTGTAATAATTTTCGTTTTACATCTTTTGACAAATATTAAAAAAGAATCCATAAACAAATTTTGTTTCTTGAACAATACCTATAATAATTAACTACATTAGTATGTATAATTATGTGACGTAGTTACCCTATGTCACAATAATATAATAGTGAAATTGAAATTTGAACATTGAAATTGATTGATAAAAATTTAGATTGTTTAGTACAGTTAAACACATGGATATTTATAACCTGGGTACCTAACCAATAAACTCGTATAGCTTTATTAAATTTGTTTTTTAAATTGTTATTTTTGTTAGCTTAGTATGAGTTTAATTATTTATGCGTAAAAAACTTTAAGTTTATTTGTTATGTGTCAGTCGTTGTTTAAAAAATATTTGATCAAATTATTAAAAAAAAAAATAATTTTCTTAGATTAGGTACCTACCGAAAACAATTATATAATTGATCTAAAATAACATTAATATTAGTCCCATAGAAATTGTCCTTAATATTGACTTCATGGAATAAGTACTGCAGCTAAGCAGCTTCTATTGTTTGCATTCGATAAGCAGAAGATATGTTTGACTACGATTATTTATTCCCTCAGAGAGTGTTCGAGTAAATTAATATGACTCTTACGAAATATGGATAGCAGTATGAAAGTAAGTATTTAATATGAATACAACTAGCTTACTGGCTATAGCATAATTTTAGCCCCACTCAAAAGATGCATAGACCCTTGTAAATAATTTCTATTCTCGCTAATAACATATCTTTGGAGCTTGGCATTTGATAATAAATGATTCAAATGGCAAGCTATCATGTTATTTATAAGGTGAGCAAGTTTCCGGTTACATTTTCTTTTAGACTATCCTATAATAGGATAAAGTGTTAAATTTAATCTTTCTTTAGGTTCTTTTAATACATAAACTTGTGTTTTAGAAACAATAGGTACCTATGTAGTAAATAATATTACTAGCTGTGTTAAATTATTTTATGCCAATAAACAATATTATCTCTTTGCAAGATATATTAATACAAATAGCAAATACTTTTTATTATAATATATTACCTATATAATTATATGTATATACGTAACACGTGTCTAAGAAGTTTATACTTTATAATCACGAAAACACCCATAATTGACTGCGAAATCATAATTTAATGTTGAGATACGAAAATCATTAAGATTTTATTTTTATAATATGTTATTGATTATTTTATTTCAAAACCATTTGTTATTTTTGCATCTACTCAAAGAAAAAATGAATAAATTTAACATTATAATAAAGAAATGTTACTAAAAAAATATGGCGTATAGAATATAGGTACATTGTTAAAATAAATTTATTATCATTAAAAATGATGATTATAATCTGTTATGGAGATAAAAAAAATTTATATATTAACAATAAATTCATAATTTTATTGATTTTTTTTACTACTTTGTAAAAATCGTTTTTAATAATATTCTACATTGTTGTGGGATTAAACATTATATTTTTATGAAAATACAATACGTATACTTCATAGTGATATTATAAAAATGATAATTATTTACTGAGTATAGTTGTTAATATTAAACTAATAAAATTATAGCGATTAAAATGGCTTTACGGACCTATTTATAAGCCCTATCAACACAAGCCTACGTACGTGTCCATATCTGTAATCTGTTTTAGAGTCTAACAATTCAACAATCCCTAACCAATCCCTGTGCTTTTGATGTTAATCTATATTTATTGACAAAATGGAAATTCAAATTTACCACATTGTTCCTAAATTATTAACAATCTACTATGACTATATTATGAGAGAACTGACGTTTGTTTTTAATATTATTATTGTTAAATATTATTTTAACTTTTAATAAAAATACTAACAAACTAAATTGTTTTCTACGGATATAAGTTAATCTCAATCAGCAAAATTCGCAAACATTGACAATTGTATTATAATGGTTAGTTAATTAAACTAATTGCAATATTATTAAATGAATTATTAAATAAGATAATTTCATTATATATAAATATATAATAGGTATATATTAAATATATTAATTGAATCATTTCAATGGTAAAGTGTAAATGTAATGAATATTTTTATATTTTTATATAGAATACACCAATAGCTACTATATAAAATTTAATTTTTATTTTCAATTCTAATCTAAATAAAATTGTTTTGTCCATTTTCAGTTTTTTTATTACAATTTAAAATATTTTCTACTAAGTCTAGTTTTGTCATACAAACAAATACTAACTAATACCTTCCGCAATTTGTAACTATTTAAACATATTTTAATCCCGACATATTTAATAATTAAGTTGAACAAATTGAATATTTTTAATCGACTTTTTCTTATATTTCAGTATACTTCAAATAATATGATACAAAGAGAAAAATTATATTAAATTTATTTTGTCAAAAAAATAGTTTTTTTTAAAAAAAGATTATTAAATAAATAAATAAATAAAAATAATAATAATTAATAAATGGTTTGTCTTAGGTGGTACCTAACTATACATTTTTTTTTTTATTATTATTATTATTAGAAATACGCCTCGGCAGTCGGCAGCTATGGCTATCACCTGTCTGACATAATTACCTAATGTTATAAGCAGTGGGATAAAACAATTTGAACTATTGATAAAAAAAAAAATAATTATGATTTGAACTTACAATAAAAGTAAAAATGGCGAACAGTCTAAAAAATAAATCCTAACATAATATTGCAATAATATCTTAGGGATAACTATAAATGCTTGTTTTCGTTGTGTTTACTTTCAGACAAATTATCTTACTCACTATTAATTATCACTCAGATTAAACTATTTACCACTTGCTTACTAGCCACTTTCCTCATTCTCGTCGATGAGTATAACCATAAAATTCCTATTCTAGAACCAAATAGGTACTACATCCAAATACGTACCTTCTCTTTCTACTTCGTATTTATAATGTACATTGTAACATTAAAACAATAACTTGATATATTGCGATTTTTTAACAGTTAAAAGATAAAAATTTTAATTGATTACTAATACAACTTATAGTACTCCTACTAAATATTTTATTTTTAACTAAGTAATTTTTAGAACTATTCTTAAAAAATGACTATTAGCATTAAAAGTTGTTAATTATTTTATTTTAAAGATTGCATGTTAGTTACGCTTTACATTACATAATTTTATATACACATTATCATAATAATACATTTGTTAAAATATTAATTCATAATATTATTTGACTTATACACTTTTTTATAGGTAAAATGTTGAATATTCTACAGTATAATAACACACACAATTAATTCATCTCAGTGTCACTACGCCAACATAAATTGTATTAATATTATATTATAATATATATAGTTTCCTCACCAACATTTGTTCATTTTAACTTTAAAATACATTAATAAAAAAAATTGAAATCTTTATTTCCATTAGGTGGGTACTTAGTAAAATAAAAATGAAAAATTATAAGCTCAACAATATGCTATTATATCTTCTGTTATTTTTCTGACTACCTTAAATATTAATTTCAAAGTATGCAATAATTATGTTAACGAAGAGAAAATAAACAACATAGAACAAAATAAAAATACACCTATTTTATAAAATATTAACATAGGTATGCAGTGTACTTACATTCAGAAGGGACGGTATGTAGTGATGGCCAAATACGGAATAGGACACTAGCGGCACTATGTGAAGCGTTTTATATGCACCACTGGCCCCTGCGCCATGGATGAGACTTTGTAAAATCGTATTCTCTCCCTCACACCCACTGACACACCCATCTCACCCCCGTATAAAATCTTGTGATTCTTATGCGAGTATATTGTACCTATACGGCTATATGTTTTTGTTTTAATCCACCGGTATCTATTAGCGAAATATAGTGTTATAGTTTATTTGGTTTTTCTTTGTTCTTTATTTTTTTACTTTCTAAAACAATAAATCGAATACCAATTACGGTGAAAATAAAATACCATATATTGCTTCTACATACGATCGACTATCGTGTTCTGTACATGGTGAATAAACAACCCAAGTTCTGCTTTCTAGTCATCGTATGTACACCTGCTATTTTAATTTCTAATTTAGGTATTCATCTTTATTGGATTCTTGTAGTTTTTAAATCCATAGATAGGTTAGTTTGTCAAAAAATAATCGTTTTAATAATTAATATTATTAAAATTATGTTTAACCGAATACATGATTTGGTATTTATATGGGATTTCTAAAAAATATTCAAAGTTTAAAGTTATCAATACAATTTAATACATTAGTATTACTAATATATTAATTTATTATTTAGATATAAGTTATTAGTAATAATTGTAATTTATCAATCATCATAATACTATTTTAATTTTTAATTATAAGATGAGCGGAATTTTTAGCATTCTAAGATGTAAGAAAGAACTATCGAAAAAATGGGGAAATGTATTTTGTTTTTTTATATATGTAATCATATTATGCTATACATTAATATATTTTTAATAAATATTTAAGCATTTACAATACACATTAATACAACAACTTCGATTTTTTTGTGATAAGAACTAATTTTCTGTTTAAATATAATAGGTATTTAACTTGTTATTAACCTAATTAATTTAATAAACTAATGAACTTAATTTACAAGTTCATCTTCGAGAATAGTTATTATGTAAATCACCAATTTTTATACATCTATTAATTGTTATATTATTTAAAAAGGTATAATAGGTATATATTGATGTATGAACAATATATTTGTGAAGTGCATAATAAATTTCTTATAAATAAAACTAGATTATAAAGAATTTTAAAATTTTATGTTTCCTGCCTGATTATTTTTTTTTAACTTTTCCAAATACCTATTGAAAGATCTATACATTTAATAGATAATAATATAATATATTTTATATTTATATATTATGTCACACTTATTGACTATTGTTATAACTAAACCACGATCATCGTTCAACGTTCAACATTGTATTTTATAGACTTCAAGTTCGAATTATTTACTCTATTTATTTTTCAATAAATAATTAGTATTGAGGTTTATTTGAGTCAAATATTCTTTGTTAATTAGTGTTAGAACATGGAATTTAATACAAAGTTACTCATATTTACTCACAACTTATCTAGTACCCATTTAAAACTATTATTCACGAATCTATGATATGCGGGTAGTTTTTTTCTTATCTGGAAAAAGTCTTATTCCAATAAAAAAGTTTTGCTTGAGAACTTCTTATTTACTAACAGTCCTACTACAAATTATTATTTTATTTTTCAGTATTGAATGTTTCAGTACCATAATATAATATGTCCATTTATCCTATAATATTCCTCATTTACTAGTTAATGGCATTTATTTAAAACCTTTAAATTTTGATCAAACAAAAAAAAAACATTTTATTATTAAAATACACATTGATACACATATTTATCCTTAGCCTTATTACGTCATATAGTTATATGTGGGCG
>PVMI01072800.1:0-17946 GCA_008528875.1 Aulacorthum solani | reverse complement strand
ACCACGACCGAGTTTACTTGTATGTCATCGAGCACTATTGATTTATATCTACATTTAAGTATGGGATAAATAAAATATAATAATTTGCTGATTCATAATATATCCTTTTAATTTTTAAAAAGTTTAAATTTCAGTATACACAGTGCAGGGGAATTCATCAAGCAAACCCATTTTTCCCACTTTAAAAATGAATTTCTGATTTTTTTTAATTTTCAAGTAAACTTAAAGTTAACGACTACCATCTTTTCAGTTGCTTAGATTTTTGAATATTACCTAACTATATAATATAATTGTTTCAAATAAAATTCATCTTCCCTTCTGTAAATTGTTAAACATATATCTTTGTAACCAAATTGAAATTCGAACGAGCTGTTTTGATTTATTTCACTTTGTGTACTAAGAATAATAGGCCCATAGTCAATGATTATTTGTTTGGAAAATATGGGCTATGATGATTTTGAGAGTTATATTACCTATTTAATAAAAATCTGCCAATTTTTAAAATTTGTAAAAATTGGCTGATTATAATAACATTTAGAATCGATATTAAATCTATTTTATAATTTTGTAAAATCGTATACTTAAAGCTATTATTACTCTTAGAATGGAAATGTTAATAATTCTCAGAAATTTGGTTTGGATACATCAATATTTCCAAAAAAGTCATCTCCATAACAGTTTACAACTAAAAAGGTTGGTTCTCATATGAAAAAAAAAGTTTGTAACCATCGCCAATAAGCTCTCCTTAAATGTTAGAACAAATCTTCATAATTTAAAAATGTGTTACCATAAAAGACTGTATGACGTTAGGACTACAGATATAAAAATAGGTACACATAATTTGTGCCTAAATTAATGGGCAATAATTGTAAGCTTTCCCAATTTGAATGATTTTTAAACTCTCCCGATGGCTAACTATCTCGGATCAACTTCAATACTACCAGAAAAAGAGTATAAAATATAAATTGCAAACTCTTCAGAGTTTATACAGTATAATAGTATCATAATATACAATATAATATGGGCAAAAAAGTCAAGTATATAAATTATAGTAAATAATACAAAACTATAACTTATCCAGATAAACATAATCCTAACCTGGAACAAGGTTAATATGATTGGTGAATCGCATTGTATTATCATTTATAATAATGCTTATATTGTACTTGTATATGTTATAACAAGTAGAGTGTATGGTATTATTTTATCGTACATTATATTAGTTTCAATAAGAACGTATACCTAAGCATTTTTAATAATACTTAATACACTTAAAAAAATATTACAATGTAAATAATTACAAATATATAATATACATTACAATTTTAAATTTAAAAAATTGATTTTAAATACATTTCAACGTTATAATACATCGATGTATTCATAAATTATTTTATATATTATGCAAATTAATACATTTTACTCTAATAATGTATCCCAGCACCTACCAACTATCGTATGTACTATGTACTATGACATTTTAAAGTGCATAAAGTTAAATCTTAAATTAACATGTTAATGTTGTACATTGTCCTATTTTTAAAATCTGGATCCAATAATTTTTAAGTAGTTTCATATGCATCATATATATAAAATATAATTAATAAGTAATTATAAACATTTTTTTAATTTAAAAATAAAACAAAGTGAGTACCAGTACCTATTTCAAAGTTTTTGTTCACTAAAGGCTTAACTCACAATACACGTGTCCCTATGTAGGTACATTGTACACGCGCTGCTCTTATAAAGCCACAAAAATATATTCTTCAATTATAGGTCACGACCATTACGAGAAATTTGTTAATTTTTGTGTAGATAATTTTTGGTTAAATGTATATACCACTCAGATTTCCCACTTCACCCATAACATTTATATTCCAGAATGAGCATTGCTAATTACAATAGGTACGTGTTCAAAATTATTGAAAGGCATTTTTGTTAGTGGGGTTGTAACCACTCCAAGTTTAATTTTAACTTTAAATTCATAATTTTGAAACTTAATTTAAGAAACTTATTTTTTTTTTTAAAACTATTGCTTATACTTATTACCACTGTAAATATATTACCTACATACAAAATGTACATGTACATATTATTGCCTCATTAGGGTGATCAATTTATAACGTAAAACACTCTTCTATTTTTCTAAAATCAATTAAGTTTTGAAAAATATTTCTTTTACACAATTTTAACTTATGACAAACCAATACTTTTGGGAAAAAAAATATTTTTATCGTTATTATAATTTTTCAAGTTTTTAGTCTTTTGAATAAAAAATAAAATTTTAATTTAATATTACAAAGTACACAATATTATTTAAGTATTTTAATATATGTAAATAAAATGTCGCACAGGTAGTTTATTAGATATATCTTTAAATAGGTTTCGTATTTAAAACTCATAAGCTACTTTACTCGTCCTAAATTCGATTTTTTTGTGTTGAAGTACTCTAAAAAATATTTCACTTTGTAATAATAAATTTTAAATAAATATTGTCGTAAAAAATAAAGCATTATAAAAAAGCGAGTAAATAGATATACTTTGCGTGCAAGGTAAATTAGGTGTCTAGGAAGTCACTATAATGGATATATTAAATTTGAGTTCAATGATATAAAATCATAGTACAATAAAAACTATTATTGAGATATAATATAATATAATATTACTAAAAGCGTATATTTCATGATATTATTGTGATAAAAGTAATTTATTTTTCTATATATAGTACGTTAAATTAATTTTCGTCGAAAAAATTTCATTTGAATATGTCATTTTGTGTATAAAATATAATAATATACCTACTCTAAAATGTTCAAGTACCCACAAGTAATATTTTTAAACTACAAAAAAATAAATAAAATTATTATTCTTGTTTTAAAAATGAGAACTTCAAATAACTATAAAAAAAACTATGTTAAAATGATTTTTTGGTTACAGAATTAAATATTTACATGCAAGATCGTTATAAATTTTCAATCCTTACCTTTAAAAATTGAACATTTTCAACTGTTCTTGTAACAATTTATCAGGAACCTTGTATTACATTTTTAAGCGTTTTGACCAAACGAACAAAATTGTATTGACATTTGTCATTTATAGAAAAAAAAACTAAAAAAAATTTAAATTTAAAAGCTCCGTTAACATCTTAACACGAGTCAAAATATTTTAAAAATTTTATCAAGTATAGACAATTATAAAATAAACATTATGAAAATTTCAAGTACCTATCTATAGTTATTCGTTTTTGAATTACAACAAAATAAGAAAATAACTCCATGATAAATCGAGTGAATATCCAATGTTGTAAACATTTGAATTTTAAAACCTCATAAAAATGTTATTTGACTTTTTTATTTGACTTTCTTGCAAGTTTTTTAACCGAGGTACAATTTTTTTTTCGACATTAATTGAAAAACAACTAATAATAATCGAAAATTTTAAACGCCTATAAATAGTTCAACTAAGTCAAAATAATTGTATGGTGTATAGAAAATACTAATAAAAAAACTGAGTGTAAATTGCATCTATCTACAAACATATTTTTTTGGAGTTACATTAAAAACCAAAATTGATTTGGTTAAAACCCAATTTTGCTTAAAAATTCCAGTTTTTCAAAAAAAATTTTCTTCGTCCCCGCGATTTTGACAACGACTGGGAATTTTAATCTTCCAAACGCACAAACTAGATTCACATTCCAATCGGAAAAGATACTGAAGTTGAAAATCAAAACATGAATTCTACTACTTATCGTGTACATAGACACAAAAAATAAAAAAACACATCATTGTAAGATCAATACATTCTACGGAGTGCCAAATCTCAAATGATAATGATAAAAAAATTGTTTAGAAAAAAATGAAAAAATATGAAAAATGTTACTTAACGGCATACAATCGTTTAAAAAAAGTATTTTCAAATACGTTAAAAGTTCATGAAATACTGGGTGTCTTATGTTAAATGGATCACCTTCACACCACTAATAAAAAAGGATGTTACCTATTATATGTTTATAGGTAGGTTTATAGTAACGATTTATATGTAAAATGTCATATTATATGTAAATCGCTGAAAATATCGTATTGGAAATGTTTTTTACAATAATTAATAATACGACAACAATTATGATACTTCATTCTTCGTAATATTCACTTTGTGAAAAACAACATTTTAAATAATATTATGATCACTTTCCAACCAATAACCACGTAATCATTTTAATAACATTTCACTTAATATGGAGTTATTAGTAGGTTTTTTATTTTCAACTTTTGCAGCATTTCTCCACAGATATATGAGTTATCATTATATAAATATTAAAATCACTGGAACAGATAAAAACTAATTAACTCTAATTTTATCTTCATGCAATCATATAATAATTGCAAAAGTTTGACCTTATATTAATTTTTCTTGACTTTCAATCTCAGTAAATTATGCACATAGCATTTCATACAAAGTTGTCAAAACTGATTATGATAATATATGATGTGAGTGAAATTATTATTCGTAAGATCTTGAAACCACAACTCATGTTCAGGAATTCCTAATGTAAAACGCCTACTCAATATTTTCTATTTTCATCGTCTCATATTGTATTCAACTCATTTACTTAATATAGTACTCACTCCTTATCCATTATTATTACTAAAGATACTTAGAGGTACATTTATAAACTATGAAGTATTCAAAATATTTTTATTGATTTTAATATATTTATACCTGGAATCTATTCGGAGAGTTCTACAGACGTTAGTATTGATTTATAGGTTAATAATATTTATATTAATTGAAAGTGATATAAAAATATATCTGCTCGTCATTCGAGTGAGCATAAATTAAAAGATAATACTGATAATAATTTTATATTTTTTTAAGTGTGTACAAAAAAAAAAGATTAGAATTCCACGTAAAACCTTAAAAAAACTAACTAAGTCAGTAAAAAAGAAACGAGTTAATTATAAGAAAAACTAATTGCACAATGTTTATGATAATAAAACATACTTGATGCTTAAGTCATTTAAGGACTTAATCACTTTCTCGTGCAATGTAATTAATGTCATCCGAGTATGTGTAGAAACTAGTTTGTTCATAAGTTCATTCACAGCTGATATCAATGGCATTGAATGATGCAATTCTTAGAAAAATGCAACAATTCAATTTTTTCCATTTAAGTATGAGATTATCAATATTTACTATAAGTTCAAAAAACATATTTGAGTATATTTTATTTCAATTTTTTTATGGTTTTACGAGCAAAATAATAACTTGTTGGGAATACAAGAAATAAGGCATATTACGTTAGCTTCGGATTTAAATTTAAACATCCGTAGTAAAATGATTATTATTATAGGTACCAAAAATAATAAACATTAATTTATATGAAGATTAATTATTTTTAAGAAAATAGGTTTATTGGTTCTTTTAGATTCTAAGAGGAGTGATATATTTATGAGTTTATGTGTGTGTGTGTGTGTGTGTGTGTGTGTGTGTGTTTGTCATCATATTTTAGAATATTAAAATGCTTCACTTTGAGAGTAGTTTTTGGTAAAAAATTGGATTCAGCTGGAACTTTAGAAGATTAATAGTTGAGATTAATTTAAAATTTACTTTTTTAATAATTGGAAAAACTAACAAACCATAGTGGAAAAACAATAATATCTTTAAAACACCAAGTTTTGACGCTTTGTAAGCATTCGTAAATCCTAGCGTATTTTCTATACAGTACCTAGTCATGCTTTAACTTCCAAAATATTTTATCTCCGTTTGAGATATTCATGCACAATGTACTTTAAATTTTAGGCTATTTTTAATTATTAATTAATTTTCTGTGTATGTTGATACAATTTTCGTTTCAAAGCAAAAAGTTTCATCATTATAAAATAATACAAAGTCCCCTCCCCCCTTTAATTATTTTGTTTCAATTAAAAAAATATTAATGTACAGTTTTCAAATATTTTGTTATTATAGGTACTGAAAAGTTATGTTATAATTTTCTAGACCCAATGAAATTTTCAAAAAAAGCTTACTATTTTTACTCTATATTTTAAGAATGAATAGAATTCATTCTGATTATTTATCAATGGCAGGTTGGAATTGAATTATAAATTTATGACAATTTTTAACTATATGATTTAAATAATAAACGTAAAGTACTATGCGACGTTTGTAGAAATATATAGTTCAACCTGCCGTATTTTTAATATAAATATAAATTACTTATAGTAATTTAAATAAATTAAGAAATGTTATCAGATGTTGACACGACGTCTCCGCTCAGAGATGTTTTTGGTACAGGTACAAAAGTTCTTCATTGAATTCAAATTTAGCACATCCTGCAGAGTACAGATTATAGCTACCTATTAGCTATCTAATCAATAACGAGAAACACTCAAAACCAGTTACTGTTTGTCTACCTCAGGGAAAGGTTTCAGTGTTTTTTTTTATTATTAATACATTTGTTTTCTAAAACATACCAAATATGTAATGCATTTCAAGTTTATATTTTTTTAATTTTATAAAGAAAATAGTAATCAAATAATATTATTATACTTGCTATCACATAATTAACAAACTGATATACTCGATTTTTTTTTTTTACTTAATCTTCCGGAGCATTAAATACATATTTCTTTCTTGCTAATCAAGTTTTTTTTAGATATTAATAGGTATAATAGGTATAATACGTATATTATACGAGAAAAATGTTTAAGTTATGTCAAATTAACGTGGTTTTAATGGTTAATAATAATAGGCACCTCCTTATTTTAATTTTATACTAATTTTATTATTTATTATATCTTTAACTAATTTAAATTAATGTTCACATAATATCATGTAGATAATAAATACTCCGTTAAACAAGTAAACATTAAAGTTTGTTATTTACAGCATCAATTGAGTATTAGGTAAGTCAATATTAGGTAGGTATGTTAAAAACAAATTCTTTTCAAAACAATAGCTTTCGTCCTGCTGTAATTAGAAATTAATATATAAACAATAGTTATTAAAAATGTTGGTATTTGATTGATTTTTAAATTTAGTTATGAAACAAAATATCTTGCATCTAGAGCAACATATTACATACAACCAATTTTTACTTTTTTGATTGCTTTCATTTATAAAAAAAATTTTAAATTTAATATTCTAATGCAAAATATTTTTCTGAGTATAACGCAATGTAAAAAATGTATACCCAACTATTTTACATTTGTGCATTACATAATTGCTTGTTATAATACAAGTATATGAGTTAATATACAGTTTGAAAATATTTTTATTAAAATAGAAATAAAATTAGGAATTTAAAGTTATGATTGGCGAAGTTGTGGACTAATATTTTACGGAATATCAATAAGCGGAGTTTAATAAACTTATTTGGAGATGCAAATCCCAAGTTTTTTTACAAGCTTTTTTTGTTTACATTAATAAAATAAAATATAAAATATATGCTAAAAAACAATTGAAATAAGTTTCTTGTATAAAATATTTCCACTCATTATTATTATACGTTAGGTTTGGTTTTATTTAATTGATATAAGTATAACATTACAAGTTCTCATATTCATAATAAGTACAATTTGAGATTTAATTTAATTAAATATTAGCACTCCCTCTCATAGTTCCATCAATGGGGGTAGTCTGGGGTACATTCACCTACTAAGTATAAACTGTAGATAATTATAACTAGTTAATTACTGCATCAAAATTTGAAGTATATAAACATAAAAGTATATGCTTTGGTGTTTGGACTATGAAATTAAAAAAGTAACTATTTTGATTTTCAAAAAAGTAAAAACTTAATAAAAAAAACTTCAAATTTTGTTAAAAAAATTTTTAATTTTTAAAAAAAAATTAGAAAAACCTTAATGCTTTTCGAGATAATGAATCTTCACTATTAAAAATATCGCCCCGAGTAGTGCATGCTAGTGACCAAAATTGCTAATCGTAATACAAATAGTTTTTTTTATGGTTCTAGAAAAAAAAATACAATTCGTTATTATTATATTTATAAGTGTTTTAGGTGTTTCCATAAGGAAAATATTTCTAAAATAATTTTATTTATACAATCCACTCAGATACGATAATATATATATATGTATATGTATCAAATTAGTAATGTTCTTATTGTGTCTATTAGTTAATTTTAGATTCCAAGTGGAGATATCAATGATGTGTTTTAGTTTTTTATTTATTACCTAATCTATTTTTTGTGTCCTTCATCACTTTTCTGAGATTGAAAATGCTTCAAATTTCAACTTTGAGTGCCTGGTTTCTGGTAGAAAATTGTATCTAGTTGATGCTCTGTCGGGTCAAAAGTAAACTTTGTATCATTACGTTTATTGTCATTTACTATATCTATCCAATGAGATGTTCAAAGTATTTATATTAAGTTAAAGTTATATTTTAGACCTCGAACCTATTCAAACCATTCTGTGATATATGGGTTGGCATATACGTTAATAACAGCTAGTAATAACTATCATCTATTAAGTAAATGAAATAATATTATAATAATCTTTAGATGTATAAAATGTAATAAAATATAATATTATGTATTATAATGTATATGCGTCAAACATTAGTCAATCTATCGTATTATTAATCGCAAGATAAATATTTAACACAATACCCTTAGACATATAATCTGAGTCCACTCAGAACTTTTTTTCGTCGTACACAATGATTTATCATTGAATTCGATTTCAACAAAACCATTAAACTATTAAAGTGATATTTTCAATGACGTGGTACACTCATCACCTACTATACGGTAGAGCAAGTACCCCAGTTTTTTTTCATATCACAGACATTTTTCTACACGATCAAAATATCATGTATGTATTAAGTACAAACAAACATACACAAATATGTATATTTAGTGCATATAGATACTTAGCTACCCAGGTATAAACTTACTATAAATATTTACCTTTGAACAATAGTTTTATACCTACTTAAATTATTTATTCATGTGTAGTATTTTAAATCGTATTATCCTTCTATGTTGCAAAATACAGTTGTGTTTTAAGATAACGATTCAGATAATATTATTTTCTTCAGTACATATTAAAAACACACGTGCACGTGACGTTTTATTACAATAGTATAATGAAAGTGTTAAAGAATGCTGAATAATATTGAGACGTGAGAACCTAGCCAGATGTCCCATAATCATCATCTACAGAATAAAATATGGATAGAAAAATAGACATACAGTAGGAAAGAACTTCAACACATTTTTGGATGGTAAAAAATAAAAATATTAGAAATTTTATTGTTATTGTATATAATTTAAATCTTTTACCTAGAAATGATAAAATCGTAATAGTAGCAAGTTTCATTACTACTTTATAATTTATGTATTTCTAATCAGCTCGATCATTAAAATTCTAAAAGAATCGATTTATTTTTTGTTGTGGGTGTCAAAAACATAAACTATAATAATATATCATTTAAATATATAATAGTTACTAAACAGTATAATAAATTATTGTGGCTAATATTAATTAAACCTAGCGTATTTCTAATAATAAAATAAATTACAAATATTCATTTGAATATATAATAAAATATCTTAAGTAATAGATATAGGCTGACAGCTCAACTCCATTTCGAATCGTTTTTCGTATACAATAATGATTGAATTCAAATTTAACATAAATAATAAATATACAAACTCATATATTTCATTTAAGTTTAGCTGTTTGCATGCACTTTTTAATTCCAAAGTTATACATTTTGAATTATTGTAAATAATTATTGTATTAATTTTACGATAAAATAGGTTGTTTTAGTTTACCGGGCTTACCTGGAATTTTAATGTATTATAATAGGTATACGTTTTGAATAGAGACAAAAATTACCTAAAAGGCTGTAATCATAATTACATGTATTAATATTTAATTATATTTAAAATATTTCTGTTTTTACCATCATTAATTTTATTTAAATTTAAATTGATTTGTATGGTTGAATTTTTTCACACAAACAATATAATAAAATAATAAATTAACCTATTTTGAGACTCCATAGAAGAACTGATTTTTTTGGTGGTTCATTTGATTGACGAATGAATATAAGTTTATTGTAATAAATGTAATGTACACTAATATTATAAAATAATTCTTCTTTTGTTGTTCCGTTTTACATTAATATTTTATAGACTATGGTAAAAACACCTTATTCGGTGTATGATGCATCTGAAGAATGAGCACCTGTAAGCTTTTTTTTAAATGTTCCTGTTATTATAATAATCATTGATAATTTTTTTTTTGTCATTGCCATCTGTTATACACTTACATTATTAATTGTGTTATTTTGTTTTCCTTTAACTGCTGTTCATTCTATAAATATATTGCATTATTTCATTGCTGCCACAGTATATAGTTACAGTGTATACTATTTTTTGATACAGTGATATACAAAATAATCATAATTTATAATGAATAGGCCAGTCGGAAAAAGTCAGTAGTCTGTCAAGCCCCAACAAATCCATAATGTCAAAATTTGAACCTATTCTATATGACAAAAATTGATTTATTTGAATAATTGTTAAGTGAAACTGAACAGTAACAATCAACGATATATTTGTATATACATGAAAAATAAATATTTATTTTATTATGAACCTAAATGTTATATTTATTTATGACAATCTCTTCAAAAATTATTTTGATAGAATATTAAAAGTATCTCCGTTATTTGAAGACCATGTGATAAATAAACAATTAAAATAAATATTTTCATTAATAAGTAAATATTTTTATCAATATAAATAAAAATAATTACTTTTATAGAAGTACCTACCGAATATATTGATTGACGACTGACAAGGTCACAAGGATGTCTAGTAATTAGTAATATATTATTAATTATTAATCTACATTATATATTTCACACAGGATAATTTAAATATAAACCTATATCTATTATAAAACACTTTATAAACAACTCTACTACTAGTTAATTTCAATTGAAACCCAAAGGTACCTATAATTAAATAAAATATTTTATGAGTAGGTAAATAAGAAAAATGTTATAATAAAACTAAAAATGTACATTTTTATTTTTTTAAATTATTTTTATTTACGATCTATATAGTAATACAATAATTACATTTTATCAAAAAAGAAGACAAAATGACATGAGGTCCAAATGATTCGATAAAATATCCATTTCTAACTGCTATTACTCCTCTACAAACATAATATATACTTTAAAAATAATAACATTATAGTAACTACTATTTTTATAATTTAAAAATGATTGTTTAAAATGTCTTAATAATTATCTCGATTATCCAAAACCCCGTTATAAGAAACTTCTATTATATCCAAAGTGTAATAAATTGCAGACGTATCCAAACGCTCAGTTATTCGAATGTTAACATGCATTGCAGCTCTGTATGGTACACGTAATCGTGTATAATATATATTAAATAGCATATTTAAATATATGATAAATGTATGTATATAATAATTCTATACATTAATTATATCTAATTATTATAATTATAAATATAAAATAATATTATGTATATTTTTTCGTGATTTCTATGAGCATATTAAATTTATATAGCAATATTATATGTATGTACTTGTACTAGGTACAACGTATTGTACTAAAAAATGTATATCATCCAAATTTTGCATTTTTGAACTAAGTGCGGCCCCAATTAGTTCGAATGATCGAGGTAATTCTGTAATAATTATAGTAAATCAAAATATTTTAAATATTGTATAGTCAAATACTCTAATAAGTAATATTTATTATAACTGAATCGGTCCCAATACGACAACACCTATCAAATTAAATAATTAGTGCCATTGGATTTCGAAATATTAAAATACAGACGACAATATTTAAAGTATATTAAATAAAATTCAGTTATAGAACAATTTCCTTGTCAGATTTATACTTTATTAGATACTTTAACAATGATGTATAATATATTTAACTAAGTATTCTTTAACGATATTATTCTGATAGTTTTTTTCCCTAAGGCCTAAATAGACCAATTTTAAAAATTCAATTTTCATGCATGTCAATTCAACAATTATTCTTATAATTATTTCTAATTTTTAACAAAAAATTTAAATTGTATAATATCGAATTGTAGACGTCGTTTTGAGATATAATAATTTTTAAAAAAAAAGTTTATTAAATTAATATGGATATTATATATTATTATAATATAAACATAACTTCTAGTATTTAAGAGAAAAGGTTTAAACCAGGTTCATATGATTTTAGGAAGACGTTATGTAGGTTTAAGTGTGATATAATAATAATGCTAATACAGTATTATTGTGTTACCTTAGCAACATACGTAATTCGTCGTTTAATAAATTAAACGTAAAACGATCCTTTGCGTATATTTACTTATTCATATTTTGTAATAGTAATTTAAAACACACTTTATTGAATAATAGATGCTCTAAGTTGATTCAAACTTTGGAGTTTTATGCTAAATTTTATAACTTATAAAAATTGTTTATTTCTAGCTATAAAAAAAATTAAATCTTCATATGGACGTATAATAGTTAGTAGTTATTATAATAAAAATTATCGATCTAAAATCAATATATATTTTTTTTTTAATAATAGTAATCTATTTATTGTTATTAATATCATATTAAACATTTTATTCAACATCATTTTTTATCGTTCATGCCGTCATTAGAATAAATTAGAAAATACAACAGAGATTTGTATATTTTACTCGTTAAAGTAGTACCTATACTATAGTATAGTACCTTATACCTATAGACTATAATTAATAATTATTAATTAAACAGGAACACATTAAATGTATTTAGCTTATTACTGATAAGACGTGGTAACTAACTTAAATTATTTATAATACTTTAGTGTAAGAAACCAAGACCTATATAAAAAAAATATTCACTCTACTAATTTAATTAAGATATTTTTTTTTAATTTTGGTTATTTTTATTTTTTAAACATCAATATAAATTTCTAAAAAATAAATTTAAACATGAAATATTGATCAATACGGTTAATTTGAGTTTATTTATTTGTGAGGTAGATACATACTACATATACTATAAATTAAATAATGAAACCATGAGATAGATACCTAGGTAATTCCTAAAATAAAAAATATAATATATGACGCTATGTGTACTTTAAGTTTGACAATGAACGGATAACTTAAGTATTATTAGTGAATTTGAAAACAATGCATTTAAGTTCTTGAAAAATAACTGCATACAATTATTTGCCTCTCAAAATCTGATGCTCTCGGACAACAATACTAGCCCTGTCAACGTTCTCTGTAATTATTATAATAATAGATATATCCTTTTTCTAATAAATAACACCATTAGTATACAGTTGTCGCGCTCTCATACAAAACACGTATTAGATTATTCCGCGCATCGTATTAACTATTAACACTATAAAGGACTGTTCAGGCGTGTTGAATTCCAGACGGGCGTATCCAACAATGACGCGCCGGTAAATAGCATCATGCACAAAAAACTATGTAATTAGATGAAACAGCCAAGAAAAGACCATAAGCACGGTATATGTTAGCTATATAGGTACTACATAGGTGGCTACATAATGCTACATTTCCCGTCAGCATTGGTTTCTCTGCGAAAGCTGACAAATAAACGAAATAATTAGGTACTGAATTCTTAGCGTTGCTAGACATTTTTTATTATTAGATCGTTAGGATATGCAACTTCTGCATTTACCAAATGCAAAAAAAAATTTTAAAAACCTGGTGGCATAATTAACTTAGTATAAATAATGTTAACAAGTCTAAATAAGAATTAAAACTAACTGCAGTGATAAAAGTCAATAAAATAAGTGTCAACTACGTCAAGATGTAATAGTAATAAATAAATGTAAAAACATGACATTTTCATCAAATGTTTGTATTAGAATTTACTATATATACATGATATATCTAGTTTTCAAAATTTTTTGACTTTTTTTGAGTTATTTACTTTGGTATGGACATTTGAAATTTGAAATATTTTAAGTTTTTTTATACATAAATATCGATAAAAAAAATGTTAAGTGTATAAGGCTTGAAAATGTAATAAAAGGGTTTCTAATAAGTTTTTATTAGAGTTACATGTATACAAAAACTGAAGATACATAGGCAAGATTTTTTTTACCAACATTAATTCAAGTTAAAATGTTGACAAAATTTGACACCTGGTGTACAGCAAAGAAATTACCTACTTCCTCTCCCCCTTTTTTCTTTTATGCATATGCATCTTATACATTTTTAATTTTATTTTCGTTATGGTACATTTTTTTGGAATTTCCCAGAAAAAGTGAATAATTAATTTATAAATTTGCCTCATTTTATCACCATAGATGATTGACGGAATCACTCAATAAATCGTAAAACAAGTTTAGAATCTGCACTTTGTAGTGAAGAAAGTGATACATTCAAGTGTCTAAACTCTAAACTCTTTATTTTGAAAGGTATTATAACTTTTTTTGAGTATAGTATTTTTACATAATTTAATTTCATTGCAAAACATTATTTTTATGCTACGATTTTTTTTTCAATGACGGCATATTTTTTTAATTTTGTATTCCTAAGCTGAATATTTTTTAGAATAATTTGATACATAAAAATCAAATTTCGAACGAGTAGGTAATTAAAGTATTTAGCGAAGTAGTAAACTAACATTTTGCGAGGTACTTTAGTAATGCAACTCCACTTTCTAAACTTTGAACAGGTACTTATATAAGTTATGAGTAACTTATCAACTAACTATCAAAAATTAAATTTGTATTTATCGAAATAGGTACCTATTTCAAAAAATATTCAGTTTAAAAAAATGGAACCATAGAACACACATCATTGTATGACCAATTCTAATTTATAGTTCAGAATCTAAAATTATAATAAGTAAAGTAGATATTGTAGTTTATAAACTGTTTATAGGATTTGGTAGTTGTAATCATTGTTTTCATTATTTGAAACGCTGAAAAATATATACATACTACAATCACTCTGCTGGTCGTTGTATTAAGTATATAATATATTCACCTAAGTATATATAACTTATAACAACTATACTTAGTACTCAAAATTTCCATCGTTACGTTAGATGTAGGAAGGGTGATTTCTCTAGTGATTACACGGAATCGTCTTCCTATCAGTCTTCAAAGTACGCTCTATTCGTGGGACCATAACTGCCTCGTAAAAAGGTTGTCCCTTTACAAAAACCTCATATTAACTTATATAAACACAATTTGATTACATACAATAATTGGTCCACTCCTACTTTTATAGCAATAAAGCTACAACATAACTCCCTACCCTTTCTGGAGCTCTAATCAAAAAAATAGATAATTCATCACCTCCACTCCCCAGTCCAACTAGAAAATACAATCTTTATATCTCTTGAAGAATTTAAGTCCACCATTAGCCTACTATTACTTTTATTAACAACATTATTGAATAATCTTCCACTGTCAACTATTTCCATTCTATAACAATAACACCGTTATCAATTTATTTTATTGTTATCATTAAATGTTTCATAGACATACTACAATGTATTAGAATAATATTTCATCAACATACTATAACCTAATAACCTATATTATTATTTTCTCACATATATAACATGTAATTGTTGAGATATAAATATATAATAGTTAGGTATAAATTATAAGACGATTTTTTCAATAAATTTAAAAATAACAATACTCTGGGTCGGTCCAGACTGATCCGGGGCCAGTCGGCAAATTTTGATGGTGTTTCAAAAAATATATAAATGAGCTGCCAATTGCCATCCTTCTCACAATAGTTTTTTTATGTGCCACAGACACTTAAATTATTTAAAAAACATAATTTATCATCAACCTTCATATTGAGTATTTGATATTTGGAACACGCATTCCTATATAGTCGTTGTATAATAATAAATCATGATTTTTTTTCGGAACTAACTTTTAACTTGAAAATGCATAAAACTATTAAAATAAAATATCAATAAAAAATATACTAATTAAGTTTTATAGTAATTAAGTATTTGAACATAACTTCTTTCAAATTTTACTTGTGACAAAAAAATGTATAGATATCAACAAATAAATTAATGATAACTAACTGAATATTCAATTTGTGTGCGTTTTTGTTTAATTTATTAAATATACAATAACAATTATGCATGGTTATCAAATCATTATTATTGATCTAAGTATGCGTAGCAACCAAACTTCAAACATAACACTAATGAAAAAAAATAGTAAATTATTAAATACCTACAGATTTTGCTTAAAATTAGAACTGCAAAATACTGCCATTTTCTAGATGTTTCTTTTAATTTTTCTGATGACTTAGCAGGGCAAGTACTGAGAATGTCTTAATTTTTAATAAAGTACCAACTAGATTTAATTTGTTAGAAGAAACCAACCTCAATGGCTGAATGATGAAGATTGTAACAAATTTCTGATCAAAAGCGTGATGACACAAAAATTAAAAATGTAAAAACATTCATCATCATAAATTATTGTATGATTATACAACCCATAATCATAATACATTCCTTAGTCCTCTCAGAATAGTACATTAATAAAACTACCTATGGTATAAACATACTATAGGTGCAGACATGCAGCTAATCTTAGTCGGTAGGTAACTACGTACAAACCGTTCAATTATTTCAATTATGTTTAGGATCCGTTGACTGTGCCGTGCACGGTGCACTCATAAATATATAATTGTCCGGTAAGAAGTCACTGACATTCATAAAGTAGTTACATTTTACAAAGATTTATTTTTATTTCAATTTTGCTGAGGTAAGTATATACTACTAACTTTATAATTTATTAATTGTTCAATAATCATTTTCACTCAATACACCTCGGAGTGCACTACATTTTTTTTATAATCATTATTAGAATGACATCAGAATAAAAGATTAACTTTGTTTTTGTCAGATTTTTAGATTTGATAAGAACTACGAAATAATTATAAAATAGATAAAATAGGAATCAAAAACATTGGTATTTATAAAAATCAGTTTTCAATAGAATCCGACATTTTTCAAAAATGGGGTTTATACATTATTAAACACTAAATTTTTTAATAATAGATATATATTATACATATTATTTATTTATCATGTCCATATAGGTGCAATAATAAGGGTCCTTTGAGGAGGAGCTCGTGTTATATTACTCATATAATATAACTACATACATTATGTATTATTGCCAGCATATGTGTCGTATGGTATGATCACAAAATTGTCTACGATAGTCCTTGCAATTACTTCAATGATATTATATACGACTAAACTATCTATTCTATCTAGCAATGATCGAGATTTGCGTCGGTCGGCGTGTCGGTTTTGCCGTGTCTTCTGACAAACCGGTACAGTAAAAATACGGTGGCCGTGACCGTGGTAGTGGTATTCGGCGGTTGACGCGGGCGAACCGGTGCGCGGTTTTTTTTCCGCTTTCCACAGGCTTTCGCACTCTGCCACCGCCCCGAATTCGGCTGGTGGGAATCAATTAAATACCCGGCACCGGACTGTACCGACAAACATTCGACCGAAGCATTTTGTAGCCGCGAACACGTCCAGCACTCGCCCAACACGCAACGATAATATAACACGTACACGTCGGAGCCGAGTCTCTTTCGAATCGATATTGTAATATTATTAGATTGGCCATCCGTCCTTTTGTCTGTTCGCAGTTTTTCGCAGCGTGTCTCCGAGTTTATTGTGACTTTTTGGAACTTTGATTTTCATTCACTCGTCTCCGCACAGCCGTACACGCCGTCGACGAATATCAAACCAATCAGGTACCTACTATAAATACTCAATACGACAGTATAATGTTTCAGTGATAACGATATAACAGTAATATGAATAATTATAATGCGATAACAATGTACCTACAATATGAATTGACGATACAAACAGACGGAGATATCACGCG
>PVMI01072773.1:0-11147 GCA_008528875.1 Aulacorthum solani | reverse complement strand
AGACTTTTAGGCTTTAGGTATTTTTCATTTTTCATTTTCCTACAAATAATTATAATTTTGTACTAATATTTCAAAATTTTACCACTGACTTTTTGATAAATTTTGAATTTGTTTCCTTAATTAATTTTAGGTTTAATTATAATATACGCAAGTTGCCGTCTTGTACACATGCCTCGTTAATAATTAATTTTATAATTCAAGATTTTCTAAAATCAAAATAACCATATTAAATATTGATTACAGGTAGGTACTGGTATTGTGTGTCACGAAACGATATCGTCTTCAAAGCCGCATTATTTTTACGTCTGTTTTATAAAAAACTCATCAGGTATTATATTTATCAGTATAATAATTTATAATAACATTTATTAGATTAAAATATAATTTAATATTTATATGTTATAGAGTAGAACGAAAGACATTTCAATTCTCAAATTAATAACGGAATTGCGAATAGCGACGACCGACAACACTAAGCATGTAAAACATTAGAGTATTATGGTGTATATTTTTTAATGATTATTAGTAGGTACCTATGTAAGTATAGCCATATAAGTAATTTATAAAACTTCTTAGTAATTATTAGTATAACCGTATTGGTATACAATATTATGTATCTGTACCTTTTATTAGGTATCGTAAATTGTTTAAATGTATTAACCGTATTGATAATAATTTTGTAATTTTAAGTTATGAACTAATGTAACCCAATTGAATTTTGTTGGTACCCGTTGAGTCATCGAGAACCTTTTTAATATTACTACAATCGTGTTTGTAAATGTACTTACAGAAAAACACTGTCACGAATTCGTTTTCATTTAGTAATTTCGTTAGCATTTTCTTGTTTACCTCATCAATTTCATTTTTTATTTCAAATACATCTTGTGAAGTTAACCATGATAACACCTTGTCTTCGTCACTCAAATCTCCTACAAAATATCCAAGTGATCAGAAAAATGCACTCAACAAGCTATTTGTAATTTTTAACTTTTTACCGTCAAATATTTCAGGTACTCTTTTTCTAAAATATACCAAAGATGGTAAACTTATGATGTTGTATTTTGAAGCCACATCTGGATCTGATATTTTAACCATGTCGATACCGAATAAATCTGCTTCTCCGTCAATTATTTCTAGCTCTTCTAAAATACCATCACACTCTTCACAGTTTTCATCGTCTAAACATTGTTGAATTTCAGTTATTTTATTTTTGCGGATACAACATACTATTCTAGATGGAAGTTTATTTACAGAAAAACACTGCTAATAGTAATGATTCGTCCAATAGTCTTTCTAGCATACGACTGTTTACCTCTTCGATTTCATCTGCGAGTTCACGATTGTCGTCATCTATTAGCCATTCAAGAACTGATTCCTCATTTTGTAAATCACCTATAAGCATGTTATAATATTTTATAATAATAGACAATAGGTCTTATATTATATGTAAATTTTTTTATTTTGCCATAGAACCATAATTGCAAATAGCATTTGAGATTTAGAGGGGGCCTAGTCCCTAAATCCCCCCTATTTTATTTTGGAACTAGTTATTACCATCATATAGTAGAGGATTTCCATTTCTAAAGTATACGAGTGCTGGGAATGTCTTAATTGAATATCTTTTGGCTAATTGTGGATCTTGAATCTTTACCATGTGTATGCCATATAGATCGCACTCGTCGTCTACTCGTTCTAAATCTTCTAAAATTTGATCGCAAACATGACATGCTTGTTTATCTGTGTACAATAATGAAGAATAATTAAATAAATTAGAATATTACATTTAACATAATAGAAATGTAGGTACTGCATAAGTAATTTCTGTAAAAAGAGTAAGCTCCCAGAATATCTTTCTATTGAGGTAAAATATGCTTTTTGTAGTTTATAATACACGCATACTAAAAAACTACTTGAAAATTTTTATTTAATACCGAGTTCATAATAAGTTTTTACCTGCTGTTGTTGTTTAACGCGAATCCCTGCTCAATAAATTTACTATTATAATATTAGGTGTATTTATTTATTAGTTTATAATTTGTATGATGGATTGTAAGTATCAACTGATACAAACATTTTTTAAATAATTGAGATTTCTTAATTCGCAAGCGAGGGTGCTTAATTACCTGTTTCTTCTTATATTTCTATAATGTACAAAGTAATAAACTTTAATTCCAAGCATCTACAGTTTAAAAATAATTTGGCAATCTTAATAATAGTTAATATTTTGATAGAATATTTTGGATAGGTAGTTTGAATCTATATTAAATACTTATACAATAAGTAATTAAATATCTTAATATCAAGAATCGTAACTGTACAGGGACTATTGTACTGGTAAACAACGGACTGACAGACGGACACAACAGGGAAAATAGGTATTCTTAACATATGTTTGGATAGGTACCTATAACACGGGAATTATTGATTGTCTAATTATTATTGAAATGCAAGGGCCCAAATATTCCTTTGAATTGTCGAAAATTCGAGGTATAGGTGATTGACGATTATGATGAACTAATGAATGTTTCAAATTTAATTTCAATCATAAACCATTGTACCTACCTAAACTAAAAATAATTTTAGATGAATTACATGGGTAAATCAGCAACCATTATATCTGAGGATAGTTTTATTATAATTTGTAATTTTTTAATACAATTCTTGATGGTTTTATACAATTGGTATGTCAATGAATGATACCAATCAACAGATAAATGATTTTGTTTCACTTACAAAAATATACTGCTAAGTATTGTGTTTCCTGAACAATTGATTCCAACATCGATCTTGTGACCAATTCAATTCTATCTTCTGTTCTTTGTGTAATTAACCATTGAAGAACCTCTTCTTCTTCCTTCAAATCTCCTGTGTTATAGAATATAAATTATAATATTAAATGCAATATATGTAGAACACATCATATCAAAAGACTATGAGTAATTTACCTCCGAACAAATTTGGTACCGAATGCTCGAAGTAGACTAAAGCTGGTAATTTTGAAACACCGTATTGTTCAGCAGCATCAATATCCTATAGTATAGATTATAAAATATTACATGAAAAATAATCACAATAGTTTTTGCTGATGTAGATCATAAAATAACATGAAAAAGAAATACATCTTTTAAAATGGGTTTACTTGAGTTTTAATAAAAGTAATCCCATGTCGTTCACAATCGTCGTCAATATTTTCTAGTTCTTCTAAAATACTTGTGCATGAGTCACATTCATCTTCACTATCTGCAAATATTTATATTTTATATATAATATATACTATATAAGTATAGATAGTATACTGTAGTTACGAGTGTAGTTATATCTAATTTTAGCTGTGATCGTATATAATATAAAAATCTACATGCGGAAAGTCATCTAGTAATCTAGTCATCTATTCTAAGTAAAAATTACAAAATAGACCGACTCCTTTGTATTTTGAAAATGTAATAGTTAATTTATGAATATAATTAAAAAGTCAATTTTGGAGGGGTTGCACGAGGGTATATTAATATATATACCTCACCACCACTCGATATAACTATTTTTTTCTAAGTTTATTTTTAATAAAAATATTAATTCTAGTTTCCTAAGTACAAGAGTTGTAACAATATTATGTTTATTTTTATTGATTATCAGCCATGCATACGTTTTTGAGTAGGTCGTATCATAGTTTTTTTAGATTCCTAATGGAAAGTGAAGTTGTGAATGAATTGGTTGTAAGTCTGTTGTTTAAAAAAAAAATGTTTGTATGTCTACATATTTAATAGCATAAAAAGTGCATTATCCTTCATTTTGTTCATAAAAAATAAATAGTAATACTATACTATAAAATATAAACTCAATAAACCTCAATAATTATACATATATATATATATATATGCTTGAACCATATTATATTTGTATCAATAATAAAATAGAAGTCGGTCTTCATTATCTACGTAAAATTAAAAATAATATGTAAAATGATAAGCTCCTGTAAGTAAGGATTACGTAAACTATCATTTATAAGGCAGGTAGGTACATTAATAAATTTTTTTTTGTAAACCAAGCTTGTATATTAAATGCATACATGCATATTCAGCGCACCAAAAATTCTAAAAGCCAATGATTCGCAGTCTCAAATGCGCTTTATTATCAAAGCCTCTATATCCTCTCCCAGGTGAGATACCATTGTTATTGCTTCCATGAATATTAGGATGAATATCATTATTATCTTCCATATTATCATTATCATTATCATCATCATCATCATCATCATCACCATCATCACCATCATCATCAACACCACCGTTTTTTATATTATCATCTTCTTCCTTGACCGATTCCGTCACAATTTCTGGTTTCGCTTCCTTTTTTTTCACATCACTATGAACACCGTTTTGTGGTTGTGCTTTATGATGTCTACGAAACGCTTTGGTATTGGACGCCTTACAGCGTTCGCACAGCGTTCCATTCCCTATATGCCGGACAACAACACACTCATATTTGACACCATAACACAGTATTACCGTTTTATAATATTATACAATTACGAGTCAAGACAGGCATTTTGTTAATCAAAATTTAACACTCACAGAAAAATACTGCAATTGATTCAGAAGAGGCTATGGCGTTCCTTAAATCTTGGCCGTTTATTTCTTCGATTATTTCGCCGTGGGGGTTCTTTTGAACCAGAAGCCAATTTAATATATCTGCTTCTTCGTATAGATTTCCTGAAACATTTTAATATACATTATTTAAGATGCCAACACCGTTATTGAAATTCTGTTTAGGTGACTACTTTATTTATAATAAAGCAGACACAAATTGTATTCTATACCTGCATAAATTGTAGGTTCTTTGGACCCGAGTTTGAAGAACACTATAGCTGGTAGGGCAAATACTCCACACTCTTTTGCCATCTGTTTGTCATCGATTTTAACAAAATCAATTCCAGCGCCATCCGCATCGTCGTCGATATGTTCGATCTCAGCCAGTACTTGTTTGCACTGTTTGCAATCGTCACTATCTAAATACAAGGCACTTTGGTCATTAAATAAGTTGATAATATTTAAAACAATTAATATTAAATAATCTCACAAAAGAAAACTGCTACGTTTTCTGAATTCTGCCTAATTTTAGAAAACATTTTTCTGTTAACTTTTTCTATGTGTTCGGTGAGCTCCATGTTAGATGGATCGGTGAGCCAATCTAGAACTTCTTCATCGTCGTCTATGTCACCTAAAAATGTAATGTATTTTCAATAATAAATCACACTATACAATTTATACTCTTTAATACAAATTCTAAGTAAAATTATTTTCATTAACTGACCGTCATAGTTTATATATTTGCTTTTTCGGAAATAGCTGATACCAGGAGGACTTCGAAATCCATGTTTTTTTGCCATTAATCTATCACTACATTTAACCACTTTTATACCATATTCTGCAGCTTCATCATCAATTAATTCAATGTGTCGTAAAATTCTGGGCACTCTAGTATCGCCTTCGACGACTAAACGTTTGAAGTATAGATAGTTAACCATGTTTTTTCATACTTTATGTTTTTTTTAATAACTTACACCAGACAACAGCTAAAAAGTCTTGATTATCAATGTATTCAAATAATTTTTCTCTATCTATATGTTCAATACTTTCGTCTGTCTTTTGTTTTACCATCCATCTAAGCACTTCGTTTTCATTAGCAATATCTCCTTAAATAATAATTTTAAAGAAAAAACAAAATTCTTATTAAATTGATTACATTTTTAAACTACTCGTAACTATTTATGTTGTACATTGATTTTTAATTTAAAATCATTTACAATTTATTGTTCTAATTGTCTTCATAATATTATAAGTTTACCTCAATTGCCATATTTATTAAACATATTTCTACAGGTATTTTAAATCATCTTTGAAGAACCAAATTTCAACGATTCAAAAAATTATAAATAAACAAATAAACAAAATTTAAACTTCAACAACAGTAATGATTTTATTAATACATTATTTTGTACACATCAAATTTATTGGGAAAACTTAAACGTAACAATACTAACATACTTATATTTAAACATAAATATGGTTTTATTAAAAAAATAATTAACAATGTTAGAAATACACGATGTTAAAAACAATTTGGGATAATCAAGCTAATTCACCTACATTTAGTTTCTACATGAGCAAAATCAGAGAAATCATTACATATTTACACGGGGATAAATAACAGCCTTTTTCAAATTGCATTTAATATTAAATTAATATTTATACATTCTTGTTAATATCATAATTAATTCAAATAGATTTCAATACATTTTTTAAAATAACTAAAGTCTAAAATAAAATGAGCAATGAAATTGAATTATACATTTCAATAGGACAGAATAAATAAATCGGAAAAAATTTCATTTTTAATTAACCATAAAGATTAAAGATTATCTATATAATCTTTACGAGGTACACTATACTCCTAATAATTGAGGATACATACATATTTAAATAGAATGTCAAATAACATATATTCCTAGTATCAGTAAATTTTTAGATATGATGGAAAATACTTAAAAATTATGGTTATTGAACGATATAATATTTAAATTATTATTTTACTACGGATTTCAATAACTTTAAGCTTTATACTAAGTAAAATTACTTATATACTATTTATTTTATTATTTATAAAAATTTACACGTATTTTGGGATATTATATAATTTTACAAGGAATTTCTTACATTTAGATTACGTTGAGTGCAGCTTTTTTTTAAAAAAATAGTAATATTCATCATAGCAAATGTTCTATTTAAATAAACTTTGTAGTACAATGCATTTTGAACTTAATAGTAATGTCAAATGTCAATAACTATTTTAAAAAGACATTAAAATATAAATATTTTAAATCTAAATGTAAAAAAAGAACTTTGAGTTTAATGATTATCTATTTACCTTTATAGTAGGTAATTGGATTGCCAGAGATTTCAAAATTGGATAAAATAAAATATTTAAGGTCGGTATAATTTTTTTTTCTCGTATTATTGACGACTCTGCCGGAACTGCTTGCACATTACGCCGACAAAGTTCAGTATAACTACGCTCATTTAACATAATACATTTTAGCTTATTTATACCTAATTTATTATTAAGTATATGCATTTATATTTCATATTTTATAATTAATAACGTTATTGAAAATACCCCACAAAAATTGTACAGTAATTATAAAACACTAATGACTACCTTAATTATCTGTACTTATTACAACTTTTTTTTCAATGCAAACATTTGTTGAATTTTAAGTTTTTTTAGTAAATACATGCTCCTCTTAATGTACTTAATTCATTATACCCTTTGGTCAAATAATAGTTATAACGTTTTATATATGTTTGGACAAGGGTAATGGATATGTTTTTTTTTTAATGGATTAAAGAAAAATGAGTATGTAGTTAATAAATTAGATAAATCAGATAATATAAAATATAATTTTAAACATTCCACATACCCTTAAAATAAAAGTTAGGTCTTTAGAAACTTGAAACACCAATAAATTATCTTTGTATAAATCCTCATTTTAAGTTGGTGTTTACTGTTTTATAAGAAAAAGAATAAAAGTTTAAGAAATATTATTTTAAGACCTTTTATATTTATTTTTATTTTATTCTATTCCTGGCATATTTATAACATTTCACCACCACCAAGAAGCTTTTCCGTTACCATCCTTCTTGTTTCTTTTTTCTTTTTTTTTGTTATTGCTATCCGGCTTGCCGTTTGTTTTCTGTTCATCGGTCTTAGTTTCTTTTTTTACTGGCTTCCCTGTCTTATCCTTTTTAGTTTCCGTTTTTTCCTTTTCGGTTGGTGATTGTGGTTTTGGGCAACATTGGTATGGCTCAAATGATGGTGTATTGGTCTTAGTGTTTCCCAGACCGATGTAAAAACAGCTGTCGCCTGCAGCAAAATCCAAATTATATTAGCAATTATTGTTTTAATTATATGACATTCTGAACAAATATTTAACGAAAAAGGTGACAAATGCGTAAATTAACTTCAAATTATAAATGCTAAACAAAAGCTTTAATGTAACAAGGGTATGATGGAACAAAATGCTGCAGACGACAAGCTGTTAGTAAAAATAAAATCAACATGTACAACATTATTCTAAATACAGTAGCATACAAGGTATAAACATTATACATTATAATATATAATCGGATATAATCAATATTAATTTTGGTATTGGACATTGACCTATTATTTCTGATATTTTTATAGAAAATTCACATATATGTAAATTACAGTCAACTTCTAGTGGTGGGGTGCAAAGCTAGTATTAGAAATATTTGGTAGATGTAATACAAAATATGTCGAATTATATAATTAGTTTTAATCATAATTCATAATCGTTGGTAATATATGTTTGATTCTGTACCTATTATTACATATATTAAAAAAAAAAACCAACAAGTTTATTTACAATTTATAATAATTATTGGGAACTATTTTTATGATGCATTGCAAAAAATATTTCAAGTTTTTTAAATTAGGAATTATAAAATATGGAATATTATGTGGATACACTATACAGGTATAAGATTGATAAATAACAATTGTATACGTACAAAATGTGCGAAGTATAAACTTTTAATTAATATTGTATTTGGCAGTGAAATTTTTTAAATATTTTATTGTCCCACGTAAATTATTTCAATGTAATATGTAAAATAAAAAAAATTTCTATGAAATCATCACGTTAGAGAAATGAGGCCATCTAGATAGGATTAGAGAGAACCCGTGTTAAAAATATTTTGTTATTATAATTAGCTACTGGACAGCTGCCGATTTATATTTTTAGAAAATCAGCATCAGATGTCTAATTTCACATTAAAACATTTTACGCATTCAAGCACGAGAGGTTTTTTTTTAAATTTAAATACCTGTATGTTCAATTTTTTGCAAATATTTAGTCGATTTTGGATCTTGCGTTTTTTTTTGACCACCTGAATACGATAGAACGATCACGATTATTGGGACAAATGCTATACAGTTATATTTAAATGCGTTAACACGTATATTCGCTTACTTTTTTGATCAATTAGCCAATTTAACACTTTCCCGCTATTCTTAAGGTTACCTAAGTACAATATAATAATATTATAGTTGATATTTGATAGAATATAATGATTATCTTAGACAATAATTATATAAAATAAATCAAATACATACAATAAACACACTATATTTTATACAGATACTTATATTAATTATATTTTTCGTATTTTAATATGTTTATAGGTGTTGAGTATATAAAGTGAAAATGAAATATTAATAGGTACTTATATAATATGTCGAACTATTGTAAATGTCTTGTATTACATAATATAACTCATATAGACTGTTATCTATGTATCAGTATCAGTATTCAGTAGACAGGTAATAGTATATACATATACTTTATACTCGTGTAGGTACACATTTACACCACTATATATATTAATACAATACCCTCGACTAACGCTTGAGCCAACCTGAAAAAGCTCAAGGTAATCTAAACATTCTGAACACGAGTTTACATTCAATCCGATAATTTATTCTATGACAGAATGATATATAAATACGATTATTAATATAATATTGTATTTTCAATTTCCACTTAGGCTTTCAACATTGCCATTATACTGTGCCATCGTATAATGTATATAATATATATTATGTACTTTTATAATTTATGGTAGGTCCATAACCACGTACCTACTATGTTCACGTAATATTACATTGTCAACTTTATCTTGAAATTATTATAGGATAAATTATATGACATTATATTATCATAAAATTTTTTTTAAATCATTTTTTTAAGCTTAAGAAATTTTAACGACCATCAGACTGATCAAAAAGAAAAAGAGAAACTATAACTTTATATGCAATATAATAATATACATACTACCTACCACTATTAGTATATATTTTATATAATATATTATGTTACCGTCAATGTTTTCAATTAGTGATTTTCTGTACGCAATAACAGGTAATAACTAATAAGTATAGCTAGGATTTTGTAGCAAATGCTTCTTTTGATGAAAGTGTTTACAAAAGATAATCCTTACATACAAATATGTTTTGAATCGTTCTGTTTTCAATGAAATAAACTTTATTTTGCTTTTTTTACTTTTTCCCACAAAATGGATTTCCCCTATTTATTTATTTTTTCTTTATTTTTACATAATTTTCATGAAAACTTAACATAGTTCTATGTATCTTATACTTATACTACCTATATTATTATTGCCAGAAATTATAAAACTAGTGTATTTTCTAAAAATAATAGATGGGTAGAACTTTAAAAAAATCAATAGCATTCATTATGGCACTGCACTAAACATTAATGTGGAACAGTATGATTTAAATGATTTTAGTTCATAGAAATATGCACCAATTACATCAGTTAATGTGGAAAGGTCTTTTTCTATGTATACAAATAAATTAGCGCAAAATAGGATGAGTTTTAGAATTAAATTTAATAAATACTTTTTTTGGCTACTTAAAATGTTTTTTTAAGGATTTATTTTGCTACAAAATCCGTGCCCTACTATTAAGTTATAACTAATTATTATTGTCTACTGAAAATGGCTAATTCGGCTTCTCAATGTTTACTTTCCTTAGAAATTACAATTAACATAAAATGACTAAACTTGATTGTCAATTGAGTTATATTTAACTAATTTATTTTAAAAATTAATACCTATATACGCGTATTACAGAATCGACTAAATCATGTACTAGGATATTATATAATAAATACTTATTAGTTATTAGTTGATACCTATTATACATTATCACTAAATTTAATATTACTACCTATTACTATTCAAATATATTATTTTATTTATTAACCAAATTAATTTGCTAAGCAATTTGAAAAGTTTGTTTTTTCGCCCTTCATCACACATTGAAATTCGAACGTTGTAAAAAAATATTTTCAATTCTTCTACATTTTTCGATGGGGAAAGTTGAGGAAATAATATATATTAACCGTCAAAAATAAATGATAAAATCGTTGAAATGGACTTAAAATTAAGGAAATTTGCCCTTTAAATATACATTGACCAGTAATTGACTTTTGGTGAGTCCAATAGACGAATGTTTTCGCATGTGGATAAGGATAGGTATAAATC
>PVMI01072760.1:1206-16290 GCA_008528875.1 Aulacorthum solani | reverse complement strand
TAATGATTTATTATTATCATTATCAATATATTCCGAATAGTTATCATTATTGTTTTGCTATTTTAATTTTGTATCGTATTTCAGCTGATCTTAATAATATTATAATTATTTTGAATAGCCTATGCCGTTTTTGTATTATAGTAATAATAATTATTATTGTGATTACAAACGACGTTTTCACTTTTGTGGTTTCGCTGTCACTGAAACAGAACATGGTACCTATGGTCAAAAATCTCTCACTAAACACAGAACTAAAACTCTTTGTATTGTAGCTTATACCAACCACAAAGCAACTAGTCTTCCTTTTAAGTCAAAATAAGACACCCCCAGGCAGATTTTCGGTAGTATGGGCATAAACCGACTGATGCTTTGATGGTCTCTCGTATCCAGTATTTTTTTTTTCTAGGTATATGATGTGTAATTAAAGTGTTCATATTCTTATATAAATGTACCTTTCACATATATACCAAGCATCTGTGTATATTTTTAAATTAAAAATGGTATAAACAGATACCATCTTATTTCTGTTTTTATTTCCCGTCAATCCTGTTCTACAGACAAAAGTCGACATTTTAAGAATTTACGAGTTCCACTGCTGAACTCTAAACTACATCCACCTCTACGTATTTAGACTGCCATTAAATGTCTGCAGCGGATGTAGAATTTTCGTTTAATATTAACCGACAATGCTTTAAAATAAGTAATAAGTAGTATAATAGAAAGGAAAAAAGGATTATGGATTATAAGTGATACAACCATACCTGCAGCTATACGGTAAGTATATACCCCCGCGGTTTTTCGGTTTACCAGCTTTAACAGTACAAAGGTTATTCTAATGAATATTTACGTTTGAATAGTTTTATACATTATACATGTTACGTTTTAAATATTTTAATAGACTTGTATTTTATTTATTAAATGGGTCTGAAAATTAATTTCCATGAATTAAAATACGTTTAAAGAACCGTTTTTTGTTTAGTAGGAAGGTCTATGTATAAATTGGGTAGCCTAAGCACTTTAAATCCCTCCAAGATAGATGCATCTATTCTGTATTAGCATGCATTAATAGGTTTAATATATTTACTTTAGTTATTTAAAATCTTTACACAGTAAAATTAGTGATTGTTATATTGAGATTCAAGTCGCTTAAATAAATACTGAATTAAATTATATTCCAGAATTAAATATATATTTTAGGTAGGTACTTATGACAATTTGACTAGTAAATATTAAAACAAAGGATTAAACTTATTTTCCAAAAAGTTCAAATGTTTTATAATTATATTTTAATGTTTAATTATTTAGAACTGTATAACAAACATCAAATGATTTTTTTTTTAACGAAAAAGTTATAATATAATAATATGTAATTAAGTATTTATAAATGGAACTATTATTTCTTATATAACATATATACTTTGTTGATACTTGTTGGCCGGGTTATTTTATCTATACAAAAGTAACTCAAACGTGTGTTCTGTCCAATGCGAAATGTAAATATATTTTATTAAACTTGCAACGTCACCAAAAAAAAATCCAATATTAACTAACACCATATTTTAATGTTTATTCTAACTTTAAACTTGACCATACAGGATAGGATTGTATAGGATCTTATACCTATACCATTATTATATATTATTGCTATTATTATGAAACTATAATATTGTATCCTGCAACATTGTTTCCGGGTGTTTGACTTTACCATACCTACTATTATAATTGATATTATTATTGTTTTTATTGTTTTCAATTTCCCACACAAAGGAATTTACGTAAGTTTTTGTACGACACGAAATTCTCTACACTATGTAAATTACTGTGGAATGTGATCATGATTAGCTTTTTACATTGCTGCCCAAATTTGTTCCTACCGTGGTTAAATGTTGTACTTGCTATAAGTCTATTACGCATATTTTATACTGCAATGAGGTCAATAGATTCTTCCAAAGTAATAAATTATAGATCACTCGTCGTTTTATGATACAAATCACTATATAGTCTTATAATATATTTATGTACCTATAGTAGGATATATCACTTTGTCACAACATTGTAATACTACTGGTAATGAGTGACATATATACCTATTAATGGTTAGATAATAATATATTTAACATGTTGTATACACACATATCATACATAAAATGTCTGTTTATAAGGGCACGTGTTATTTATATTTTCTCAAATATTTATCACTTTGACACTATTTTATGGCAACAATATATAATATTCATCAATCTTCATATGAACGATTAGTTCTCATTTTGTTCCACTTACATCATATCTATACCTTATAATATTTCCGAACACATATTATCCTTCTCTTTTCAATAATAATAAAAATAATAATAATAACAGTTTCCTTTTCATCTCATTCAGTTTTTTTCTTTACCGGAACGGCAGTGCGCGGCAACGGACAACTCCACTATTACTACCGGACTACACCTACCTCTATTATATCTATTTTAGCCGAGCGCATAATATAATGAGTGATACATCATCATCATCATAATCATCAAAGGTTTCCATTTTCGCGATTTTGACGCATATATAGGTACGTGTAGAATAATATTTCTCTGAATATCCGGGCGGTATAAATCATTTATTATCATCAGGCGCGCGGACAACTAACAAGTCTCCAATCGTTATTCCTGCAGAGGGTGGTGAATACTGATTTTTTTTATCTTAAAAATGTATTCCAGTGTGTACATTTATTTTTACACTGATCGATATTCATAAATAAATTACATTATGTGTTAAGTAAAAATGAAAAAAAAGCGTTATGCTCAACAAGTAGGTACAATATGGCATGTAGCATATATTCTACTGCAGTCTGTATAGTATTTATACTTGATAAAATTGTAAATAAGCTATATTTTTACAGGTTGTAATTCAATTACCACTTAATAATATATTACAAAATGTTGAAAAAAATAGTAATTAGTTTTTACCTCGTTTAAGAACAAATAACTGGAAAAAAAATGATAAAAATATCACTTCAATATAAACACAATAAGTGCCGAGTAAAGTTTAAAGTTTTTAAAATACTTATTTTTCACGTTATTTACTGCTCATTGAATGAATCATTTGAAATGCACATAATATACTTATGAGTGAATTTACGTTAATTTATGATTGCAACGGGAATCGTTTAATCAAAAGTTTAACTTAAGCTGAACAACTCCGCTCTTAACATATTATTAGAGTCTGAGAGTATTGCAGTGGGGAGTACAGTGAAAAGGAAATGGTGAAAATGGCTCTGGGAACCAGTGATTTACAATTAAACAGCGTCACCAAACGTCAAACGATTATTTCATATCAATCTTAATTATTAGTAGTAATATTATGTAATAACTAATAAGTAATAATCAACAGTGGCCATAGAGAATACTTGAATGTTTGAAATATGATTGATATGAAAATAAATGTTCTAAATCAAAATTAAAGTTTATTTTGCTGGCTAACAGGACAACTAGTATTAATTTAAGTAGGCAAGTAAGTAACTATTAAGTGATACAAATTACGATAAAAAATACGTCGCAATTTAGGATATGCTAGTTTACTGAAGAATTTTTTAAGCTACAAATACTTGAAAATATACCTAATTGTTGATTCGTGTACACGAGAGTAAATATAAAAGGAATCTGTGTACGGTATATCAAAAACATTAACAGTCATATTTTAGCTCAATATTTCAGTAAGGTCAAAATTGGTTCTTTAATATTTAAAATAATTTTATGCTAAGTTAAAATTAAACCATAGATAGATTATTTGGTAGATGTCTTAAAAGAAGCTGACAATTTTGAACCTTCATCGTCAGCAAATGAAAAATGTCAGAATTTACTTTTTTCTGACATATTGAAGATGGGATTGCATAGAACATTGGTTGGACAAGATGATCTAACAGTCTTACAGAGTTAGCGAGAAAGACGTTTTATGTATCGTTACTTTTATTTATTTTCAGCTAAAATTGTATAAAATATGTTTATCACTTAAAATATATGTGCTATTCATTTTTATGTAGGTAGTTAAACATTTTTGAATTATAAATAATTATGTATATAGGTATAAAGTAAGTATATAATTTCGGATATAAGTTTGTCTTATGTGATTTAACTTTTATACTTTTTTAATAATTAATAAAACATTATAAAATCGAAATTGAGAATGGGTTATATAATAATATCAAGTAATGCATCATACTGGTGTGTAATAGTGTTAAAAAATAACTTCTAAAAGGGTCACAAATTTAATCAGTATAAATTAAGAGTAGTTGGAGTAAACCGATTTTGTTATCCATTAATATATATATTATATTAGGTATAAGAAAAAAATTAAAATATGTTTACTATTTATAAAATCACAGAAAAAACCCCTAGTAATTATCACAGTGATAATGTAATTGATAAGATTCCTCCTTTCCCTACCAATGTTGTATATTTCTACCGATTCTGAATGTGCAGGTCAGAGAGCTTCTTGTCAGTTGAATAAGTAAAAGTTCATTTTTGGATACCTATTAGAATACATTATGTTATTGTTCATGTTGAGCATAGATTTTCTTTTGTGTGTTAATACTTGTAAGGTTAGGTAAATGCTAAATGAATCCTAATGTTGCTAATGATCGTAGTTTCATTAAATCCGTTTAATAATCCTATTGATTGCAAAAACGATATATTTTTATTCAGTATCGATGTTTGTCGACGTACGTAAATATCTGGCTAAAATAATATAGAATACAAAATATTCTTATCGTGCCCTCCAAAACGTGACCAATGTTTTTTTGTTTTAATATTGTACCGACGTGCACTATATTACTACTAGCCGATTTCTTGTTTTTGTTTTGCATTGTAATACCTAAGTATTCTTAAAACTCATACAAAATAATTGGATGCCAAAAATATAAGAGAAAAGAGAGAAAAGAGACTTTCTCGCATTATTATTTTTAATTTTACAACATCGTGAGTTCTAATAATTCAGGATTTTATTCTGAAGTAAGATATTCATTATTGTTGTTATTATTATTATTAAATATATATGTATATATTATATACATTATACACATAAATCATTGTCGTTGTGAACATCGTCTATTTACGGTCGTCGCATTTATTTCACTGGCAGTAATTACCGACCATTTAAACTGAGAAAAAACACAATAATAATGTTAATGAATTAGAAGTCTAATACCTAAATAAATTGTTCAAAATACGTTTAATACTATACAGTTTAATAGTTTAATGATAATGTTATACTATATTATTAATTATTAATGACATGCAAGTTAATGTGACACAAATATAGAGGTCTTATTATTTAATACAAAACAGCCATGACTAGAATTATAAGACGACGCATTTGTCTAATAATTTTTAACTGAAAAAGCCGTAAAATTTTGGGTGAACGGTGGTAAGACAGATTTTTCTGAAAAAGAGATTTATTAACGCGTAAAATATTTCTATACAAAAATATTAAAACAGTAGGTAAGTATTATAAGTTACGTTGGAAAATATTAAACATAAATTATACCACCGGGCTTTCGGAATGAAAAAAACTATTTAGGAGGTTAGCTTTTGTTCAGGAGTTTGATCAACAAATAAACGAGTCTGCAGTGAAGCGTACATACAATTTTAGGTACTTAATGAAAATGTCTAAAAAATTTTAAGAAGGAAAAAAGAAATTTAATATTGTCGAAATACACGAAATCGGAGAAGCTGAGCCGTACTTGGGAGCGGTTTTATCGTTCGAAACGTCATGGTGGCCGTTGAACGAACAATCACGCGATACGGACCGTTTAAGTCTTGGCAGGCACAAAAGTGTTATTGTTAACATAAATCTTGAAAACGACACGACTAGCGTTATACGTGCACGGAAAACTTAACTGTGCAACAATATTGTACTTATATTGTACCGCACAGAGTTTTGCGTTATTAGTTTCGCGTTATCGTCGTCGTCGTCGTCGTCGTCACTATACCGAAAAATCCGTTCGCCCGGCAATGTTAAATAGTCGTGACGAGTGTGTATTATTATGCTACCCACGAGTAAATAGTCAGAGTTGGACAGCTTAAACTATTAAAATCCGTTCATATGTTATTAAGTTTGTGTTTTTTTTTTTACTTGAATAAAAACTAATAAAAACGAAATGCTGTTTTAGAAAAAAAAAACTTACAAAAAGCTACAAATTAGATGAGCCTCGTAAATAAGCGATATCGACGAAACACTGGAAATATTGATAAGCTAGAAATGGTCAAGTCCATAATATGATAATTTGTTCTAATTTAATAACTGGCATTCTAAATATCTAGGAAAAATAAATATTGTAGAAATGTATAAATGTTTATATGAAACCATTATACCAATACTATACACTATTTTTTATTTATAATTCACATAATATTGTTATATAAAAATCACATTCGTTAGAAATATCAAGTTTTTTTCTATAGGAATATACTTTTTTAATAAAATATAATATTTACGCGTGGAAACGCAGTGTCAAGACTCGGCTGACGAGCCACTTCTCAACCTCTTGGCAAAGGACGGGGAATACAACTGACGATATACTATCCTTTTTTAATCATGATTGGTTTTTAGTTGTCGTACCTACAAGTCACAAGCTGTCGGAGAAAGTAAAAAACAAAATAATAAACGATCGTGATTATTCTCTCGACGTAGATCCGCTGCAGTGATGAGACAATTTGAAAAATTTAGCGAATTACAATGCAATGAAATGCAATAAAAAAAAAACAGGCCATGGGGTTATTAATAGTAAGCATAGCCTGCAACGTGTATATTATACAAAAATCGTATGGGGCCGATTATCGCAAGAGAAAATTTATTTTAGGTAAATCACAGCAAACAAGATTTTGTTGATACACTTACTTACTTTTCGACTCTGTGTAGGTACCCCTAAATTATTTTCGTTTTATTTTTGTTTACCTAAGGTTTTTGCAAACCAAAATGAACTGATATGTATTATAATAATATCATAAAATATTATTATAATACATATAACGTTTAGCCATTAAGTCTCGATATTATTATGGATATGGTCGTCACTCTACCTGACAATATTATTCCACAAAAATGCAGTGCATTCGGCCAGTGTTTTTACAGCATGAGTTGATCTGGTAGAAATATTCTGATATAATAATATTACATTCAACCGTAAGTATATTTAAGTGGTGTGTTATATTTAGAAATCATTAGTAAAGACGTCTTATCGAAATACTCACGAGTTTATTCGTACTCTGTTTCCATCCAAAATGTATACACTTTTGTCCCTTAGACTCCTAACACGCCAGCAAAGCTTAAACATCCTAAATATCTTTAGTCTACCGCATATACTATGAACGACACACGTAAATAAATAACTGGGGTACCACGCTTGCCGTTCAATGGATTCCGTTGCATAGTAATTTTCTGAAAGCTTTTCGTCAGAGTTATAAGTGTTGCTAAGACGTTTTTATACGTAGGTACATACATTTTTTGAAAGAATAAAACGACAATAAATTCTGTAAGAGGTTGTCATGCATTCAATGTCGTTTTCGTATTCGAGATTATTATACAGCTAGGTCGATTCCCCAACCATATTCTGACCCACATATTTTCCTTTGATAATGAATTTATTCAAATTCTGATTTTTGGAATTTTCAAATATACACTTACCTAATGCCTATATATTTTCAAATCTGTAAATTTTTTATTCCCTTTTTAGGAGTGTCCTGTGGGATGTGTCGATACCGTTTTTGTTTTTTAAAATGAGAATAGTAGTATTTTTTTCTGTCAGTTTAATTAAACCGACAAAAGTTTTAAAAACTTCAACGTGTGTATTAAAATTCGAAATAAAAATTAATATTTCATAATTTTTGAAGATTGTCCCAGTATTTAGTTATAATAAACACTGCCAATTAAAATAATGTTAAGCACTTTTTAAGAATTATTATTCTATTATAATATACATAAGTTATACATTTTAATGTCTCAAAAACTACAAATTCTACTTTTGAATTATATCTATATCAAAAAATTAGAAACAATCAACCGTTTAAAAATGTATGTGCCTTTTACGCTATAAAATATTGTTTCTTACTTGAAAAAAAAATGGAGTTTGTATCATCACAAGATACTCCTTAATTGGTTTAAAAATCAAATTATTTTAGAATAGATTCTTGAATACACATAGATGTTATATGTAAGTACACTTATATTAAAAAAAAATCAAAATTTGAATAAATTCAGAGTTAAAGGAAAAATAAGAGTGAGCATGCTTGGTTAATATTATTCATTGTACATAATAATATAGTTTTTGTTATTATTTTCGCTTAGAGACAAAATGTGGCCATTAGTAAAATAGACTGTGCTTAGCGAGGTATGAGTATATGGATTATAATATTATAACGAATCTTATAGACCAAAACGTATTACGTAATATGAAGTGACATTGATTGTTATGAATTTTTCACACAACTGTAGTCAAAATCGTTTGAAAATATTACCACCTTGACTGAAGTGAAGAAAATATACAAAAGAACAAAAGTTTGATGTAAGATAATGAAAAATTACTTTCAGAATCCCTTATATTATTAAATGCAATAACGATAATACAGCAATGAATATGATAGAACACTGTCCAGGGTGAAGTTATAAAATTGAGGGCAGCGTATTAAAGTTGTATGACCGTTACGATAGTGGTGGTCGTTGAAATGTGTTTAACCTACTTTCGAATATCGAATAACAATCGAAGTTTACTAATACTACATATACGTTGGTCGTGTTCAAAAATATAATACAATGTAAAATAATAACGTTTGTGTGCATTATTGTGAGGAATCTGTGTATTACGGGTCCATAATAAAAGAACACGCGTTTTCTCAGATAATTGGTGTTTCCTTTGGAGGTTTGTAAATAAATAGACTTTTTCAAATACGTTTTTGTAAATCATCACATATTGTGCGATAACAATTAATTAAAAATAAATTTTTTCAACAAATAAAAATAATTAATTGTTTGAGAAAAGAAACCACTCAGTGATAGCACTGCTGTTTTTCAAATTTAATTTAATTTATTTTTCTTATCTATTTATTTATTTAATAATTGTATTCACTAAGGAAATCTCTCGCCGGTTTCTTTTCAGTCGCCTTGAAGGATTTTCAGGAATTCTACGAGTGATTAAATTTGATATGAGGGGATTGAGATGGGAAAGCAGTTTATTATGAAAACGTTTATGTTGCTTCTGCATGAGCTGTTTTAATTTTGAAGTCTGAGTGTAGAGTACAATTGGAAATATATTACAGGCATTACTGCACGCATTTGTGTGCGTAGTGCTTTTTTTCAAAGTTTGAATTTGATTGAGACTGGATTGTTTGACATTGCCTCACAGTTCTAAGCCACAAGTCCACATCGCATTATTTAAGGATTTATAAATTGGTAATTTGATATTTGATATTAATGTTTTGATCAGGTAGAAAGCGAAATTTCATTCTAATATGGAGTGCCCAGGTGACACGGCGATCAATATTTAGGCCTATTTATACTCTAACTGATTAAGAAGTTGGAATTTGTATGTTGTTCAATCAGTCTTCAAGATGCAAGCAAATAGTTTTAATTTAAATATGAACGTAATAATAAGGCATTGGTTCAAGGAACGATTTTGGACTCCTACTCGAATGTTCAACTAGACGATGACCTTCAAATTCGAAAAATCTACAAAATTTTTGTTTTAAAACCATGTAAAAACCTTTCGATTTTCGACTCGCTTTTCAGTTTTTAGTCAGATTATACTGCATGCAATACGTTTTATATATATAGACAACACACACATTGTAAATCGAGTATTGGCGCTAAATACTAAATAGTGATGTCTACGCCAGCGTAATGTCGAAACGCCAAAAAGTCAATAAGCAGTTAGTGGTGCAGAACGTCTCATTAAACATGCCCCACATTTTTGTCTTAACCATTATATTTCTACCATTACTTCTGCAAATACCACCGCCCACCACCAGCTTGATAACATAATCTTGGGTGGTTATAATATATAACATATTACACATTATTATGTGAAAAACGTGTTACTTGTAGTATCGCTTTCGCGGACTTCAGGCACGCCACAGTGCAATTAAAAGCCGTCGTGCTTGTATCAAAAACGCGCATTGTTTTTAAATCAATTACTACCTTTTGTAATAAACGAGATAAACTTTAAACGACTTATACATACTAAATTATAGTAACGGTTTGATTCGGTAATGTTGGGTATTTTTGTACATGGATATTACCAGGAAAATGATGTTGTATGTATTACAACACAATTATTTCAATACAATTATTGTCAATTCACTTATGTAGGTACACAATATTTAAAAATAAAATTATATATTTATATGATACGAAAACACATTCCACTACAGCATGAAGGAATACAAATTAAAAATCATTTTTGTCACAATCTCAGACCGCAGTTCATAGTTTATTATGGAAAAATCTGGAATCTTTAAAGGTACTTATAGCTAGATATCACAATATTAAGATACTATGCATTATGTTATATTCGTGTTTCTTTCGAAAATAGTTTATACTATGAAGTAATCGTATTTAGGTTATTAGTTATTAATTACTTATCACATGCATGAATTATTAATGACCCAACAGCCAGCAAACGAATTTGATTTCTTTTTGTTCAATTTGTATTATTTCGTTTGAATGAAATTATGATATTATGGTATATTATTGTAATTGTAAATTATTTTAGTGTACTAATGTGTAGCAGTTAAGCTCTTGGGGGTGAGGGAAACGGCACTCGTATTACCACATCCCCTAAACTACCACCTCGTAATTACCCAATGTAGTGAGTCCGTCGTCTGCACAGTTTGTATAATCTAAAGTTTATTGACTCCATGTCTCCATCACCCATTTTTATAAACTATATGATGATATGTATATAACCTACATACCTACGTGTAATGTACATATTTTTTAACAGGAAGACCGTTTAAGTACGAAGGGCCTATCTTATTTTAACAAAAAAAAAATAATAATAATATTAGAATAAAGGTATATTCTTTGTATAAAAATAATTTTTAAAAAGCATAACAAAAAAATGTAGACCTCAAAAGAATAAAAACAATTTCACAATACTTTCGTACAAGAATAATACATTTTATGCTTACGGCTAAATACTTAAGCCATCATGCAGACCACTTTTTGAGCAGTTTAGGAATATTGTGAGTGGAAAGAATAAAAAAGACACAAATAATAAATAGAAAATCAGGCATATAAGCTGAAAAAATTATATAAAAACGAGATCAGTACTCTCTAGGTTTATTATTTACTTTGATAAGTGTGCAGTGGAGGGTTAACAAATATAAGATTTTTCTATTTTCGCTTAGCTAAAACTCACTTCTATCCCATTAAAAATAATGCATTTCCCGAAGAATTTTCTTTTAAAATATAAAGGCATGAACTGGTCAGCGTAGCAGATGAGAAAAGTTTATGGTATTTTTTTTCTTGATGGAAAATCAAAATTACATCTCTCTGCCTGTGTACGATATATGGCAAAGCCGAAAGAACGTAAAATTTAACGACCTTTTATGGTTATACACTGCAGAGCACGGCGGGGGGAGACATGGGTGTCCACGAGTTTTTATCGGTCGCAACGAAAACGGCGATTCCCAGCCTTTCATTACGACGTGTTATACCACATTGCACTTATTATTATTATTATTATTATCGCTACTGTCAAAAAAAAAAAAAATCGGTTTTCTATAGTTACGAGACGCTGTGCTCTTATATAGAATATTATATACGTGTGTACGAAGAGGTCGAAAATGGATCGGCGGCGTGTGGTTTTTACGATCCGTCTGAACGTACAATAGCCTTTTGAGAAAACGGCCAAAAAGAGCAGCTCAGTGATTTGTTTAGTACTCAAATATTATTATTATTATCATTGTACGGCGATAAAGATATAATCTCCAACAAACATGAAGAGTGACAGAAATCTGGAGTGAACAAAATACATTTATAATAGTTTACCAGCACAGATATTAAATAATAATACTATATAAGAGCTGGACATAGATATATTATTAAAGCCGATAAAATCTTCTCTCATCTAAGGGGTAAATATTTACATTTACACCACACTGATAAAAAATGTTGAAAACAATTTATAATAAAATCACAAGAAAAAATGCTTATGCTAAAAAACAAACATCAATGTGTACAACCTTTTTACTGTTGCGTTGACAAACACTAACGTGTAGAAGGTCAAATTGATAGTGAACCTACATAGAAAATGAAAAACGCAAGATTTAGATGGACACACACATTATATATTTCTTGTTAACCGGTGTAAAATGTTATTGCTGTTTTTTTTTTTTTTAATGCACCAACATTTAAAATAGGTTTATCCAATAAACTTAAAGGCCAAATTGTATTTGTCGAAAATGGCATCAAGTAGATTACCTATTTTTTTAAATCGTCGAAAACGGCACGATTTTTCTTACCACCGAAAATGGCACGTAACCAACTGGTTAAACGTTTAGATATTAATATATAACAATAAACAGGATGATTTTTTTAAAGGTAAACACTCTCATTTTCTCTCAAATTTTAAAGTTAATACAAATATTGTTTTAGGCAATTTTTGTGGACATAATAAACTATAACACTATTGAACTTTTTTCTTTTTTGAATGACAACATACATTTTTAATGTCATGTCCTATAAGTACAATGTGCTTCTAAATGTGAATGTATTTATAAAATCAAAAATAGTGCTATTAAATTAAAAACTAAATGTAAGTATTTTTAAATCTAAAACACTAACCCTATAAAAGTATATAATCAAATTTGGATGTGCACATGAATAAAATAGGTATTGAAATGTGTGACAACAATTGTAGAGATAAAATCATTGTACATGATAAAATCGCTTTTTTTTCCTATGAAAACACTCGCAGTGCTCAATTTACACTACTTTTCCATCATAATGTTATGTTCTACTGAATAAAAATATTTATTAGGTACTTTATACTTATAGGTACTGCAAATTCACGCTATTCAGGGTCATACATTATTGTTTTAACATTTTTTTTCATAATTAAATGACATATACTGATTAAAACTCAAAACGTTAGACACAATAATCAAGTGTGCATATATAAAGTAAATAATAATTAATATGTCAAATGTTGAATGCCAAACGATGTACGAGTATTGTAAACAAAAGCAGCAAGCATTAGTCGCTTAATCAATAATTCGTTGATGATATATGAGTCATCGTCTTTCCAACTTGAATGTAAATCTCAGTTTCATTTTCATTATTTTACGATTTCCTTTAATTATTGCTTATAAATTAACTTTTATAATAATTGATAAACATAGATTTTCCTCTGCTTAATGAATATATTGTTTTTTCCCAATCAATATTTTCATTTATTTTTATAACATTATCGTAAAACGCAATTAAATTGCAAACTTTTCAATAAATCTATGATTAAATTTCAACGTACCTACTTATAATATTACACGATATTAGAGGTTGAACATTATATCTACACAATATCATTTATAATCTTACTTACGTTTTTAAAACTGAGTAGTTCACAGGTGTATCGTGCATTTGAGTGCCTATAAATAATTATTTTATACCTATTATTTTTTAGTAAATAATATAAAATATCTACCTAAACCATGTAAAAAAATTTTTACGCATATATAAAATAAGTTTTAATTAATAAATCGTGTAGAAAATGTATTGTTTTAAAATTGTATAAGCAAATCCAATCACGATACAATATTATTACAACATCGAAAACAATATTATGGTCTGCAGACATAAACACAAATATTTTATTAGTTTTTTTCTTCATTTTCCGCACATGTCGTTTAGATATTGTAACTAAGATAGGTTGTTATCGCTCGATACTGTTATCGTCGATATTGCACACACTCGCGCCCCATCATACACTTACATATACATCACACGTGCACACGATATAACTATACTATATATATATATACAGGTACAGTGCTGCAACGGTCGTATATGTACAGTGTACACGCACTTATTGTGGTGGACACGAATGAGAAAGAGCTCGGACCGACGTCGAGAGAGAGAGAGAGATTAATAGTGACAAAAAAAACAAATCCATTAGACAAATTTTTCGTACACGATACACCGTGCACGACTTTGGTCGGGGGAAAAAATAACACTTATCACATACAATGTAGTGGTCAACGTTGGTGGCTAACGTGATGAGAATGCGTGTCGGTCGTATATTAATCCAGTACAGACTTTTGACCGATTGAATATAATAGTATAAAGTATATATAGATACATATTATAACATTGTGTGCAGTGAATTCGTATGGTGTGTATCATAATATGCGTAGGCACGTAGTTGGTGGGTGTTATGATATTATGTGCTAAACGAAATGGGGCCGACGCTAGCCAGAGAAAACTGACACGTGATATGATGTCAGATGTGTGATACTACAATAGTGGTTTGTTTGTGAAAAGTCACTTGGTGAAATTTTATTTATAATTATATAATACATATTGCAAGTTTACTCAATCAATGATATAGTATTATTTATTTTAAAGTTGATAGGTACTTAATAAAGCGAGACTAAATAACAATATTAAATCATAACTTTCCAATAGTTTGATTGACATTTTAGATAGAAAATCGAGCCGCACATGATTGCACAAAGTAAAAATAACTGAACCTTGTGTGGATGGGCATGATAAAAATCTTTTTCATACTTTGATTAGAATATCTTATCTATATTATTATTTTTACAGTCTCCAATAAAATAATATGTAGTAGAATTCATGTGATAAATTTATGATAAATAACTAATTTTGTAAAAGTGTATGTATAAAAAAAAATACAGGGCAAGTCGCTCTGCTAGTATTGATTTAGAATTGTAATTTCTAATAATAAAATTATCACGAATTCCTAACACGAACAGCCACATGTACCAAACATTATATACTGTAAAAAGTATAAACTTACAAAATTAATAACAAATATTATGTCAAACATTTTATCCCTAATTGTGTTAATCATGTACGATATTTTAC
>PVMI01072726.1:0-11889 GCA_008528875.1 Aulacorthum solani | reverse complement strand
TATCGTATTGAAAAAAAAAAAATTTGTGCTTTTGAAAAAAACACAAAGTATGAAATTAAATAATAATTAAAATTATATATTTTTCTAACTAATCAAAAAAATAAATACTAGGTATAGTCATAAAAAGGGAGATTGGAAATGAATTGCTTAATGATTTCATGTATAGATACGCACGACTATATTATAATATACATATATTGTATAATATCGGTAATAATACTCTAGTGTGATTTTCAAGATATTTTAATTTGCATACAATTTATAAGATCTTTAATTGTAATGATTTACAAAATTTACTGTACACCCTCATAACTCACACCAAAATTGGAATATCATAAAATAATAATAGATAATGTACCTAAGTTAAATTTAAATAATATAATTTTTTTAAGTAACTTCTATCGTTTAAATTGTTAAATATTGATATTACTTATACAACTGGTAAACCAGAAACCACATAGATTATTAGATTCAAAATATATTTTGTTTTGTACATAATATTATTATTGTTTTTATAGGACAAAAAATTAAAATAAACGGAAATAGTAAAGTTATTAACATTTGCTTCAAATGTTTCATATAACTGTAAATACTAAATTATTGACCATCGAAGGGTTCAATACATTATTTCCTGATTTCAATAAGGATCAATGCAACTAAGATAGGTACCTACACAAATATAATTTTATAATTGTCCATACAAAAATTATAGGTACAATCTTGTACACACATATTAATTTAAAATCTCACAATAATAAAACTAACAGAGAACTTAGTTCAAACTTTAAAGTAATATGTTAAAAAAATTAATTAATCAAATAGTAACCTAAATAATATAATATTTTAACAGTTTTAGTTACTAAGGTTCTATCATTTTATGACCTCCCTTTCTGTTATTTTTCTGTCATTAATCTTAAAATATTATACGTATAAATTGTAATATATATTTTTATATTCATGTGATGTAAGCTTTTTAAAAATTGGTTATTTCTCACTGATATATATAATTAATATTCAGATAAAAAAAAATGTAACTACTTTTTATGTAAGTTAAGTTACTTTTTTTTTTACTCACAGTGAAACGATAAATGTAATAATATGTAAAATGTTCTTATTAGAACTATATTTATATAATATATGAATATAAAGTATACATATTTATATAATAAGTGGGCAAGCTATCTATTTTGTTTTTCATGTCCACCAGGTATAACATATGATACCTAATCGTAATTCGTTAATTCATAATATTTATGCTAAGTGTCTATCATGTAATTCGTATTGTATATTAAACTACCTTTATGATTTAAATACTTTATGCTATACATAATAGTATTATTTAGTGGCACTGTGTGGCGCGGTCTGAGTGTACGCACCGGCCGGCGTTGCTAGTTCCCGGATGGGTGACCACCTGAGATTTTTGCGACAAAATCCTGGGCACACATAAAATACGTGTTTCAATCCAGCCGTTTCCCCATACAAACAGCTAATGGCCATAGTTGTCGGGCTTTAGGTCAATAAAAAATATATATATTATAATGTAATATCAATATATTAATAAAAAATAATCATTAATCACAAACCAAAAATTATACATTCGCTGTATATTCTTGGACGTTTCTGTGAATTATGATACCCATCTAATAGTTCACAAAGCAACACAATTATAAATAAATGGTTAGTACCTACCTATACAATCAAAAATGTATCTTAAGTTAAAAATAAGTTTAAAAATGAAGTAATGAGTTATTTAACTTAGTTGATATTAACTAACCAAATCTAACAAAAAACTTTTTTCGACATTTGGAAACGCTTAAGAAAAGACAACATTCTCAATTATTGATTAAACATATCGATTGAAACTTACTGAAAAAATAAACTACTCGCCTCTTATGAGAACTGGTAAAAATATATATTTGATTCCAAAAATGAGTATAAAATACATTAATATGTAGGGTATATGAAAAAAATACTAAAATTATAAACTTTGAATCCCCTTCGTATTTATCCGTGTGTCTGCCCACTCCCCGAAATTATATCAGGATGATTAAACTACATTTTTAATGACATGACGATGACAATATGTATATTTCCAGCTTTAATTTTAAATTTTGAGGTATGTAGGTGTTTGTAGGTATTGGTTTTACAATGTGTTTTAAAAAAAAAAAAATGTTTCTTTGTTATGATTTTGTCAAAAATAGGTTTAGCTTAAACATGTATTTTCGTTATGTCCTTGATTATTTTTAAAATTACTTGGAACTCCGGAATTGGGATTCCTCCAAAGTACCAACGAGATCTAATTTGCTGCCAAAAACCACCCTGAGCATTTTTATCTCTCCAAAAGGTGATGACAAGTACAAAAAAAAATCATTGTAAATTTAATAGTTTGAAACACGTATTATATGTGCGCCCAGGATTTTGTTGCAAAAAATCTCAGGTGGTTACCCATCCGGGAACTAGCAACGCCGGCCGGTGCGTACGCTCAGATCGCGCCACACAGTGCCACTATATAATATTATATTATTATGTATAGCATAAAGTATTTAAATCATATATGTAGTTTAATATTATGCAATAGGAGTTACATGATAGACACTTTGGATAAATATTATGAATTAAAGAAAATAATTATGAATTTACGAATTACGATTAGGTACCATATGTTATACCTGGTGCATACGAAAAACAAAATACATAGCTTGCCCGCTTATTTAGTATTTGAAGAGTATTTGTATTTTCATACATTATAATATCTAAATATTTTAAACTTCAATTTTACAAAAAAAAGTTGTATTTGCATGATTATTAAATAACAAAATTACAATAAACATGTACATAAATGTATTAATAAATTAATAAATTCTAATAATAACAGTTTTAACAGTAATAAACTAATAACAATAATAATATAGTATAAAATAAATACAAAATAATAATAACAATATTAAATTAATCAACAACCAGTAAATGGTAACGCATATATTTATACAAAAGTTAACAAATACAATATAACAAAACAATCACTCAAAATCTATGAAGTTATAATAATTGTTTGTTCTGATAAAGAAAAATCAGCAATCTAAAGCCATACTTATAATCCATACCTGGACGTTGTTTTAAAAAATGTTTACTTGCATAGTTGCTTCATTCCGTAGCTATGGCTTCAGCTTGCCCAAATCTCAAACGCTATTGACGGTACTTATATTATAATATGGTAACCATATTTGCAAAATTAATAATTGTTAATTCAAATTTTCAGGTTTATTTATGAATTTAATTATTTATTAAAATACATAATAAATATTATATATTTTGATAATATTATAAGACCATATTGAGTTTTACTACGTATTATTTTACACATAAATATAAAAATAAATTATAATTTATTTTATTACAAAATTGTATTTAATTAAAAAATACATTATATTTTTGCTTGTTAATAAGTTATTTCAAAATTTTATAATGTTTAAGGATTAAATATTAAATAAATTTAGATCTAATTATTAATTTTGTTTAAGCTGAATATCATGTGCCAGCAGTTGAGGTGAAACATAATATATAAATAAAATAGTTTGGTTATAACTTAAAAGTATTTAAGTAAAATGTATAATTTTTCTAAAATTTAAGACTTCATTAGAGTGAAATTAATTGAAGAGTTATAATAATAGTTATTTTATTTTATTAAATTGTATTTAAAACTAGGATTATATAGATACCTATTGTTATAAAATTTTAAATTGATTTACTAGAAAATAGTGATGTTCATTAAATTTAACAAAATTGATGGTATTTTAGGCCTATTAAAGAAACCTGTTTTTAATTGATTATACAAGTTCAATTTTAGTAATTTTAAATAGTTCATATATCACTGTTATGAATATATTGAAAAATGTATTTTGTTTTTATAAGATAATTATTTTTAATTTAGAATTAAATTATATAATTTTAATTATAAACAGTAACTTTTATATTTATTTTAATTATTAAACTGTATTCGGTTTTATTTTTAATAGTTAATGCATTATTTACTTTATTAGAGTTATTAACGTTTTAGGTTGTATTCAATTATGTAAAGGTCCTAATACATTTTGTCTTAAGGTTGTTTTTCAACTTATAGATGATGGTTTAAAATTATTGTTGAAAGAATTAAATATCCTAGATATTTACATTTTTTCATTCAAATTAATTATTATAAACATAAAATGTGGTATGTTCTCGTATTATGCACTAGTAAGATACAGATTATACATATAGTTACATATTCCTCTTCCTGAGATTATTTATATACAAATTTGACAATATAAAAATACAAAAAAATATTACTTACAACTATTTAAATGAAACTATTTAACTTATTGTATTATTTATTAGTAATTGTAATATAATATAAATTAATAATGTATAGTTTTACAATTTTATTTTAATTAGGTATGCAAAAAGAATTTTAGTAAATGAAAACTTACGTACTAAAAGGTAAAAACTAACAACGTTTAAAAAAACCTACAAACTATGGTCCGGTGACTGCCTCCTTTGCTTCGTCTGTTATTCCTCTACTATTAACATGTAAACTGCACGAGTAATTTTATAATAAGCACATTTATGTAACCAGATTATTAGAGCCTTAACTATTTTTCTAATTTCTATATTATTTAGATTGCTCCGTTTGGGAAAACATAATGTCTACGGCCTCGTCCAGTATTGCGTCCAATGACTCTAAAATTCCATCATTATCAAATGATTCTTCATTTAATGGATTAAGTGTCAGAGTATCCAAATATTTTATAATGTGAATATCAAAATCTTCTTTAATTGCCAACGAACAGCTACAAATATCACGAGCAAACAGTTTTTCACTTTTGTGAATCAGCTGGTGCTCCTCCAGATTTTCTTTAGTGAAAAACGAAATTTTACATACTTTACACACCTGCGGTTGCACAACCTCGTGCATCCTACGGTGTCTCGCCAGAGAACTCCTATGTGCAAATGATTTTTCACAGATTTCACAAGTGTAAATTCTTATACTGTGCCGCTTAATGCAGTGTATTTCCAGTTCTGCTTTGGTTAAAAACTTTAAACTGCACTCGTAACATGGATAATCTGGACTGAGATCTTCGTGTTTCTTTTCGTGTCTCTTCATTGTTGATCTATAGACGAACGTCTCTTCGCAAATAGAACATAAATACGGTCGTTCGCCCGTGTGCAACCGCCGGTGTGCAACCATATAATAATTTTTCGTGAACGCCTTATCACATAGGTCGCATGCATAAGGTCGCTCACCCGTGTGTACCCGCTCGTGTGTTCTCAGACTATTGAGATATCGGTACGACTTGTCACATAAATTGCATTGAAATTGTTTCTTAACTAAATAATTTTGACTGCTACTAGCTGTGTTGTTCATTTTATAAAAGTTGATCTTACCACAGACGTTGTCACAAGTATTTATTTAGTATATGATAAGTAACTCGAGTGGGTTTGCTACAATATATGGAATAATATAACAATTAGTGTTTGACAATGTTAAAGTATAATATGTTTAAATTCAATTTTATTTTGTGTATTTACCTGCAGTTAGAGGTTGTTTTCGTAGAATAAAGTGGTCACTTGTTGATCTGAATTTAAAGTGGAATTCAAGCCAGTTTTGAGTGCCTGTTTTATCAACAATCGATAATATAATGTTATAATATGTAATAACTATAATATATTTAAAATTTGAATACAAAAAGTTCCAAAATAGTATGAAGTAGCACCTCTTATAAGTGGTGATTGAATACAAAAATAACTAGGTAAAACATGCCCAGTGCATACATATTACTCTTAACCTAATGCGTTGGCATGCACAATTCTATTTTGTATTCTTGAACCAATTTTAATAATTAAGTATATATTATATAAGTATTATATATGCATTTTTAAAGATTCTACAACATAATAAACAGTTCCTCATGAATTATACATTTTTGCTAAAAAAAAGTTGAGTATACATCCACAATAATTTTTTATGAGCGTCTAAGGTTCGAATTTTGACGAAATTTGTCAAAATCAAGAAAATATGCTAATTATTTTGTAGTTAAAAATGTATTAAATGTTCCAAGTTAAAATATATGTATAATCACAACAAAAATACTTCTTCGAACTCCATGTAAAAAATTGTTAAGTCAAAAAAAACTAAAAATTAATAAGACGTCAGCATCATAAAGATATGATATGAATAAATGGTAAGTAAATTAAAATTAAAATTAATTTATTCGAACTCAATAATTTATTTACTTGGCTGGAATTTATTTTATTTATAAATTAATAATTATGACTTTTTTACAAAACAAATTTATTAGCATTTGTAATGGAAATTTGTTAAATAGTCCAGTTATAAACAGACATCTTTATTTTTCGAAATAAATTCTCAAGAAGTATAAATAAATTATTGAGATAGAATAAATTTATTTTAAATTTAATTTACTTAGTGTTTATTCATGATATCACATTTTTATAATGCTAAAGTCTTATAAATTTCTAGTTTTTTTTTACTTAGCAATTTTTTTATGGAGGTCGACGAAGGGTTTTTTGGGATATCAGTAATTTTTTTAAAACATATTTTTATGTAAGTGCCAGCGTCCTGCATGTAATATGATTTGCAGGTTTTTTTATGTTTTTATTTATTTTTATATTATTATGTTTGTTCATTTAATATATGAGATTTTTTTTCAACACTGAATGTCGTCAGAACTTTACGCCGAACGCAACGATAAGCGAAAGCCCAGCCAACATAAAACGGCAAGAGACGCTGCCCAGTGTACTACATAATATTATCCGTATAAGACAAAGAGAATTAATACAAGATCTGGCGCTGCTACGCGAAACGTTACAACTAAAAATGGTCGTCCACAATATCGTTTTGCTTTAAAAATACTGAACTTTTTTGCTAATATATTCAGCATTATTTGACTATTTCTTTCAGAAATGATAAAGGTATAATCTGCATATTATGCCCAATCTATTGATACCACAAATAGACCAATCCGTCCATTCAGTAGCTCTGTAGGCCTGGACAAAGAAAATGAGCAAATTTGAACACATTCAAAGGCCAAACTCTGACTTAAGTAATGTATTACGGTAGTGAACGGTTTTTTTCTTAGCTTCGCGCCACTACCATCGCGCTGGATATGAAAAAGTAATATTATAATTATATTACACAGTGAAACAGCAGACACTCCCCAAATTTCATAAACTATTCAGAGAGAGTACTTGTTTTACTTCATTATGGGTTAGTATAATATTGTTAATAATAATAAAAATAATATTAATATATAATAAAAATAAATATGTATTTAACAATAACCTATTCTCTGTTGTTATGGTAAGTGGGAAAACAAAAGGTTGATCAAAATATCAGTCAATTTTTTTAATATCTCATAACCTTTATTAGAAGTCAAATTTTATAATTATGGTAAAAAACATTGGGGCTACTCTCAGGAAGGTAAAAGTACGTTTGAATACGAGACACAACTTAAGTTACTACCTTCTTTCCTCGGGACTAGTAATATTCAATCATTTTATTTTTACAGGGGACAAACCTAGAAATTTACCTGATGGCACCCAATTCACCTAGCCCCACGACTTAATTAATTGGTCTAATATACAGACAAAAATATTTTTTGAAAGTAATTTGTGTTTTATTTCACTTTGTAAAAATCAGTTAACTAGTACTAGGGTATACAAAGTTGTCAGTGCCAAATAATTTTTTTTACGAATACTAATCACTAAATCACGAGTTCTAATACATAAAATATAATAATATAAGTTGCTTCTCATCTATAATATTTTTATTCTTTAAAGTCTGTTATTCGTATACTCAATTAAATGTGATTGCTTAAATTTTTAATTTATTGTCCATTTTATTCTCTGAACATAAAAATTAATGTTCTTATATTTTTGATATGCGTAATAATTGGCACTTGGTAATAACAATGTTTATGGATTTAAATGCTTAAGTAATATCAAAAAATGCATTTATGACCTTTAAATCTAATAAATTCCTTTTCAAAATGACCGAAACAATGTTATCGTACGATAAAAAAACATATAGACAGCCCGGCTATCTTTATAATTAATAAATTAGTTTTTATAGGCTATAAATATTAGAGTTTGTGTCAATCAGATAAATTTGTGTATCGTTTTATATAAAAGACAGATTAACTAATATTGTTCGATGTAGCTATATCCCCGACAGTCGAGTCTTTATTAAATTCCCGACAACTATGATAACAATGATAACAATATAACAATGATAATGCGATAATTGTTTACTATTTAGCAGCTTTTACAGTTTTACATTTTAATCAATCAATCAAAGGTAATTTAGAAATCATTTTATAAATACCCATATACTAAATAAAATAAATAAATAAATACATAAGCAAATTTTATCAATCAAATTTAATCAAAAATATCATAATCTTTTTATAATCATCTAAAATCTAAAAAATAATAATTCAGTTATATTATTAGTCAGAAAGTCTACATAATATTACATGAAAATCTAAAAATAAAAAAATTAAGTATTTGCTACTTAAAAATCTGAACATAAAAAAGCTTATATTACTATATATTGGTTCACTATAATGGATGGTGTTAAATTTGAATTCAATGATACATCATTGTGCACGAAAAACTATTCGGGGCTGAGGTGGTTTCTCAGTCTAGGATATTACTACAAAATAATTAGCAAACATTCGAGATTTTGATGAATTTGGTCAAATTTTTTAAGATTTTCATAAAACTCTTGTAAATTTAAAAGTGAGTTCATTACAGATTTCAATTTACCATTAAAACTTTCTAGGCAATTATTTGTCCTATTTAAAAAAAATATAATATGTTTACCTTTATGGATTATAGTTTATGAGTATTTATGATATGATTTCTAAATTACCATTGATTGATTGATTGATTAAAATGTAAAACTGTAAAAGCTGCTAAATAGTAAATAATTATAGCGTTATCATTGTTATCAGCATTTCTTATCATATAATATTTATAGTAATAATATAAAAATTCAAACAAGACAAAATTATAAATTAATATTACAATGGTTTAATTAGGGCTGTACCGACCCCCGACTGTACCGACCCACGGCTGTAACGATGTAAATTATCATGTTTTTTGACATTGAGTTGAGGGCTGACCATAATACAATACATCACATCTACTTTTAATACACATAGGAGATGAAAATCGAGCCTCACTATGATCATTGCACATGGTGCAAGTCTACTTTTTGGATAGTAAGGTGCATTCGCGGACTTACGCTTGTGTGTGTAATTTATGTACACAAGTACAAACTCAGAGATGACGTTAGATAGTGCCTATGTGACGTCATCAGAACATTGCCTAACCTCACAACCTGTCATAGTAGCGCCAAGTAAATAATTGCAATTAAGTAACTTCGAAGTATTTTTTTAACTACTTTAAGTATATATTTTGTAGGCTTAATCTATATTTATAATTTAAACATTGTATTTAATGACAAATAATATAATATTATAGTATCTATGCATATATATATATACCCATACACACTGTGGTAGAGCGTTAGAATTCAAAGAGACGCAATTTATCGCTACCGTGGTGACACTATACCAAAACGATATAATTTTACCATAGTAAAAAGACAAAATAATTAAAACTTAAAAGCCAAAAAAAAATGTGACTTACTTCTCTCAGTATGTTAGAATGTTCGTCGACGTCATCGTTCCCGTCAAGTAGCCGCTGTCTAGTTTAATGCTTTGTACGTAGATAACTACCGTTGATGTACCGTAGATAACTATGATGGTCACCATTTGTCGAGTGGAGACCGTAGAATATGAAAATCTGGTCTGTTTTCGTTTTTTGAGTAATAATATTAGAAAACCTGTTGGGCGTTTAACTAACCACGTGTCTATTGTTTACTAATCCAACTCTGTAATCAGAATAAGAGCAGTATGTTTATGGTTACTGGCTTCCGACATAAATGCTTTAACTACCAGTCAATAATGTTGGCAACACTAGTGTCGTCAAAACTTGAACAGTTTATAGAACCTCTGCGACAGGTAGGAGAGGTGCAAAGGTTGAAAACGATTAAATCTTTACAATTTCGGCGGCGGAGGTCCAATAACAAGCAAACGGTCAGCTATTGTAAATTATGAATGAAAAGAAATTCTACTTCTTATTCTTATTCTTCTCTTTCTTATTATCTTTCTTCTAATTATTCTTATTATTACTAGAATACTATTATTATTATTTTTATTATAATTTTTACTTATATTATTGTTACTATTGAGGTATAAAATATTAATTAGTATATTTGAATTTGTAATGTATAGTGTTGGCATAGTCCTAAATGTTCTATTGTGTTACCGAACTGTACCAAGTATCAATACAAATAATAGACTCTTATAATCGTTTCTGAATAAATGATGCCCATAGTGGTCTTACAGTTGTTATTCGGAAATTAATAATCATAATATTATATAAATGAGTGCCTAATAATATGTAATACATTATATATAATATGAATAAAATATTAAAAATACATTAAACCTGTATATATGCATAAAACAATTTTAAATATGCAGAACTTATAAAATGTTGTAATTTATTTTGTCTAAAAAATGAAATAAATATAATATTAATATATAAGACCGATAAATATCAATAGATTATTGTACTCGTATCAATCGATTAAATTTGGCAGGGTTGAAAAAAATTGAGTGTTCTCAATCGTATTTTACCTATTACCTTTTCCTGCACTAATGGGCATTCATCAGAATGATCCAATACATGTAGTACTGTTAATAGGTATTTACTAGCTTAAGTCGGATTTATGGACGTAGCTGTTACGACTAAAAAACATTAAGGGCTTGGACGTAACTCGACACTAAGAATCAGTACTCGAATCAGAGGATCCGATTTAGCCGGTCGGTCACATCATTACTCATAGCGTGGTAAATACGGCGGAGCCCGGCAAACTTGGCAAACTGGCTGGTATAAAACTTTACTGTCTGTTTACCATAATCTATAAGTGAAAAAATGAAAATTTTTTTTGCTGGTCACAGTGTTACTCCTAGCGCAGTAAATACGGCGGGGCCGGAGAACTGAGAGAATTGACCGGCCGGTGTTAAACGTCACCATGGGAGGATATACTCATAGGAAAATTGGGATTTGAACTATAAGCCCCATCAATAACATACTCAGAGGCCCAATCCCAAAAAAGTTTTGATTAAAAAAAATTACAGTATAAAGATATATTTTACAATACTGTAGTATAATACCGACTGGTGGCTGTACAGTACTAATGCGTATTTGTGCACTCCATTAGGAGCCTCTGTATAATACGAATATTGATACAAAATATATAGCTATTATGTTGTATGCACTATTGTACTAAAACTAAATAATGTATAAAATTTAAATATAATTAAAATGAAGTAATTGAATTGGTTCCCATTATGCCGAATTTCTTCCCATTATATCGAATTGGTTTCCGTTTGAAAAAGGTATCCTATTATAATAATGTGAATAGGTTTCCGTTTAAAAGGTATTTATTAAGTTAAGCCAAATTGTTTAGATTTCGTGTTGAGATAAAATAGTTACAATTTTCATTTTTAAACAATCTTTTGCAATGTAACATAATCATATGTATGTATACTTGACACAGAATATAAATTAAATAGTATAAAATATATATGTACCTACACTCTAAATAGTTTATACTACCAAATTAGCAAACATACAATTAAATTAAATTTAGTTACAAGGAAACTTACAAGTATACTTACTTATATGGTTTTATTGTAAAAAGTATATTGCCAGCGAAGAGATCATTTTTTTATATACTACTAGCTGAATAACCCG
>PVMI01072708.1:0-13620 GCA_008528875.1 Aulacorthum solani | reverse complement strand
GGTAAGTGGATGTCATTCTGCTGTACAGTAGGTTACAAGTGGATCACTGTCATGGATGGTGTTAAATTTTAATTGAATCATATAAAATCATAATATACAAAATATTATTCTGAGCGAAGACGGTCTATCCGCCTATAATATTACTTAGTAATTTAGTTTATTTGATTATGTTATTGTGATTAAAATAATTTATTTTACTATTAAACATAAGTAATATGTAGTTTTAACATCAAACTTCTATAAATAAAACTTTGTTTATATATTTTTTAAATTTTTTGATTACAGAGTTAACTCCTATTGTGTGCAACTTTGTTTAAAATTTTTAATCCTTAGCTAGAAATGTTGAACATTTTTATTCAACTACTAAGTAACTTGTACATTTTTAATTTGATATATTTTGTCGAAATTTGAACTTTAAATGCTTATACAACAAAATTGTACATATATAGTTTTAATATTTTTCAACTGATATTGTAGCAATATATCAGGAGTCTTATATTCAATTTTCAAGCGTTTTGATCCAACAAATAAAATTTTATTGACACTTATAGAAAAAAAACTAAACAACTTTAAAATTTAAAATGTTTGCAAACAACACAAAACGAGTCAAAATATTTAAAAATATAAATATAATATAAGTATTTTGCAGTTATTGGTTTATGAATTAGAACAAAATTAGAAAATCACTNNAATATCCAATATTGTAAAAATTTCTACTATTCTCATAAAAATATAATTCAACTATACGGTAGAAAATTTTACTTTAATAAAAGTAGACAAACTTAAAATAGGAATCATGCATTACAGTTTAAAATCATCGATATAAAAATAATATTTTTTATGAATTTCTAACTCAAAATAATTTGCAAATTCTCATGATTTTTACAAATGTTGTCAAAATTCTAAATTCAAATGCTTATAAAATATTATTGTGGATTTAAGATCAATTTTTATTTTCATTAACAACAACTTATGAGGAATCTTGTGTTACATTTTCAAGTTTTTAGACCAAGCAAAAAAATTGTTATCGACATTAGTTTAAAAAAAACAAATAAAAATTGGAAATTTCATATGCCTATAAATATTTCAACACCAGTCAAAATATTTCGAAAATTGTATGGTATATAGAAATTGCGGATATAAACATTCAGTGAAATTTTCATGTACTGCAATTTTTTTCTTTTAGAGTTACATCAAAAACCAATATTGATTTTGTCAAAATTCCCGTTTTCCTTAATTTTTTGTTTGTTTTTCCTGTTGTTTTTTGAAAATATTTGGATTTTTTACATCTGACCTACCAAAATACCAACTAGATTTACTTTCCTACCTGAAAAAATGCTGTTGAAAAAAATAGAAAACACTAAAAGTGCCCCAAAAGCTGATAACAGACACACACAAAAAAAAACCACATCATTACATTCGTACCTTCACTCACAATCTAAAAAATTAATATCAATGTGCTGATATAATCAAAGGGTGGATATCGATATATTTTGTTGTCTATGTAAGTCATCTAATATTTATATTTTCACATTTCACCTACATTACATATACATTCATATTTATTACTCATAATTTTATAGGAATACACCAAGAGANNATAAATGACAGATAGTTTAATATAAGTTTTTTCTTAAAGGTATTCTTCTTAATTTTTTTTTTTTGTATACAATGATTTAACACATACATTATAGTTATCTACTCAATGATGAGGTGCAATCAAAATCTATTATATAGCAGAATGACATAATAGGTTTTCTTTTTTTATTAAAATATGTTTGGAATAATTAAAAAATATTTAAATGAAGATGACTAGAGTATCATTGGTAGTATTAAAATTAAAATATATTTGATTATAATTATGTATAATTGTATTTTATTAACAAAATAATTATAATAAAAATGTTGGGTGGGTTTTAACCAGATATTTTTGAGTGAATTTTGTATTTTTAAAAGTATACTGAGTGTAATATTGCTTATAAAAAAATTTCTGAGTTGCAACGACAGATATGTGGTTCAATCAGCTGCTCTAGAAGCTTCTTTTTTTATCCCCCTAGAAGACTTATATTAACAATTTTGAGATAAGATCACAGAAGTCCGTCTTTTCGCTTCCTAATAATGACTGCGTTTTTTTCTGGAAGGCCTGAATACTATTCACAATCGTGAGCATTCTCTATTTCTATAGATAAGATAAAATATAATATAAATAATATCATTTTTTTTCTTTTGGCAGCCCTGGGTGTTTTAATAAGTGTAAATTGGCCCTTTCAACTAATAAAGGTTGGATCAGCCTGATTTAAAACATAATCATTTTAAAACTGTGGTAAGTAAATAGCTAATAATTATAATTCACATTTTGTATTTAGAATAATATTAATAGATTAATAACAAACTTCATTGAGAATTGATTGCAACAAAAGTCCTTCTTTGGGTAATATTTCTGTGATCACATCCACAGGATTAAATACCATTGACTCTTTATCTTTGTTCATTCTTCTAAATGTGAAAAAATAATTATAATGTTAATCAATTTATACAATATTATGAACAAAATTCACTTTTAAGTAGATAAATACGAGTAAGGATATTGTATAAATAATAGTTAATAACTTCTATGAAGAAGCCGTTAAAAAATCTAACTGTACAAATATGTTTAATTTTGGTAAGTTCTACTAAAAAAATTGACTTTGTTATTGAAATGTTTTTTTTTAAAAGATTAAGTTAGTATATATCTGATTGAAATATAATTTTTTGAATAACCGTAAAATAAAAATATTAAAAAAAATCAATGCTATTTTTTAGTAGATCTTTTTAAAATTATGTTTACAATCAACGAGACCTGAGCACTATTTGAAGTATAAACAGGTGATTAATAAAAATAATGATAAAATCCATAACTTACTCAAATTCAGTTTCACACCAAAGCTCTAAATATTGGATAGAAGTAAAATGTGCAGAGCAAAATTGAGCTGCTTGGGATACATACAAGTAATTTATATCCAAAATTGTTCTAAAAATACAAAACAGTTAGTAGCCTTTTACTAATAATTTTAAAACTATTAAGTAATGTCAAAACAATAATTACTGTAAAGGATTGTTTTGTTGAAGTCTGATAAAATTAATGATGCTTAAAAGACATTGGACAGCTGATTTATTATGATAAATATTATTTTCAATAGCATCATCAACTATAACAGTCAATCAAGTAATACAGTAGGTATAAAGTTAGGTGTAAGGTATATTGTATATGTTTGAATACCATGCAAGTATGGTATGAAGCAACCCCTTTATTAGATCAGCAATTAAAAGAAGAATGAAGGCAATCAGTTAACCCAAATAAATAATTTGAAGCTTTTTTTCAAGGTAGTGGAGAACATTATTGACAAAGCATGTTGTATAACTTGAATTGCTGGTTGATAGTAAAATAAAGTACAATTTTTTTCATAACTTGTAATTAATATGTGTAGGTAAGAAGGTAATGTATCAAATTATTAACAGTGAATATTTTTAAAATGAAACAATACTTTTTTCAAGCCTCAATTTAAAATGTTAAAATTTGGCAACAACATATTAATATTATAAACTAAAAATTTGTCGAAACTAGAACAATCAATAACTATAAAGATTCAATAAAATAATATATTATACATACAGAATGTTCATGATTTAATGAAAACATTTTAATGAGATAACAATAAATTATTATATACATGTGAAAAGATCTTTAGGAAATGGGTGCTAAATCCTTAACATAAGTCAAGGTATTCTAGGCTTTTATTAATATTTAAATTCTCAAGTGATTTATGAATGTATTACATTTTTCAAATGTTCTTAACATCTTGCAGTAGCTTTAAAATTAAAATATCTATAAAACCGATGAGATGCTCTGGATAATATTGTCATCTTTAAGTTTAACAAAAAGTAAATTTACGATAATATTAGATGGGATTTTTTTAGGGAGTTGTTTTAAATTTTAAATTCAAATATAACCTTTTTGGGTTTCACACTGTTTGTTGTAGTCATCAATTTATTTTTTTTAGTTTTCAATTTACATTATTGTACATATTCTTCTAATAATCATGAAAAGTGACAAACATCCATCATAGTTATATAATATGTATAAAAAATATAAAAAATAAATTATTTTTCAAGACCTAGACAACTAAATATTTAAATATGCAATTGAAGTAATGTCATGTACAATAAATGCTGATATGGTTATGCAGTATATTAATTTACTTAAGTCTATACTAATTTAAAATAATTATTTTTTATATTACCTTGATGGAAATGTCCATTTATCTTTTCACTAGTTTTTTCTGTTTTCATTTTATAATGTTTAAGAAAAAATAAGTTCAAATGTTTACTTAAAATAGTCTTTGTCAATGGCTTGTATTCAAGAAGGAAATAAACAAGATGTGGTAAAATGTTTTCACAAAAATCAGGCTAAAATTATATTTATATTAATTAGTATTATAAATATTAATGTATCTATTTATAGTTTTTACTTTATTTTCTGCAATAGGCAATAAACTTTTGCAAAAGCCTGCAAGTGTTTCCAGTAAATGTTTTGTAATGTTTGTAATCCAATTATTGTAAGAAATAGATTCATCTATTGGGCACCAGATTTCATTTTTATCAATTAGTAAATTAAATTGTTCAATATCAAATGATAATTCAACATCCAATTTTAATATTTGAGAATATTCATGTTTAAATGGGTATAAAACCTTTGCATCTAATTCTTCTAAATGTTTAATTAAATTTAAAATATATTAGGTTAATACAGTTGAACAATGGTTTAATGAAAGTTACTAGTTATGTTACCGTATAAACTTTGTCCTTCATGAGTTGCCATAACTTGGAATAAGGTTGTATTACTTGATTCCAAAACTGAAATATTATCATCACTTAAGTAATTTAAAACCAATTCAACTATATGCTTTGTAAATGAGTATTCTAGGGATATATGAGATTCTAATTTCAACACTTCAGGTTCTGGTTGCAATATTAGAGTCGTTAAATCAGCTGGACCTAATATCCCCAAACAACTGGCAGCTAAGATTTGAATCTAAAATACAAATATATTAAATAACATAGAATGGAAATTACTTAATGAAATTGTAAAAATGCTCCAAATCTTTCATAGAGGTACAAAGGGTGTCTATAATTGTAGTTATTATTGGAAAAATGTTACTTCACTGAGATAAGCAAGTTTTAATTTGAAAATATCAATTAAACAGACATAAATTATAAATAATTTATCATAGACTGTATATTTTGTAATGCAGCTTTAGAGTCTAAAAAGGGTGGCAAATTCACATAATTATATAAAAATATACAAAAAAATATAAATATATGAATAAATAGTGGGGTTAAAAATCTGAATTTAAGATAAACAATTTATAAATAATGCATTTGAAAGAATAATTTGAGTAAAACTTGTTTTTATAAATTTATAAAAATAAATTGTTATTTAAAATTATGATAATGTCAAATGGGAAATTGGGAAAGTATTGTGTTACTTTAAAAAAAAAATATTTTTAAATTGTAAAAATTTCCGGATTCAAAAATATTTTAATACAAAACAATAAATTATAATTTCATATATAATTTATGTACAGTAAGTAAATTCCTTTTATTATCAACAATTGTAACTGTGCTGGTTACTAAAGGACGGACACAATGAGCATAAAATATGTTCTAAACAACAAAACATATAGATAGGTTTAAAAACCTAAAACACTATCAGTGGAAGTTATTACATACATATAACTTGAATACATACTTCAAATTCATTACTTTTTGTAAGCTTTATTAATGTACAAATTAAGCAATGTAAAATACTTTTGACACAATCTTCTGAAAATCCACGCATTTCTAACAGTTCTTGATACATACATTGAAGTTCTTCTTCATTTGTTTGTAGCTAAAAAAAAATAATGTCTATGTATGTACTATTTTATATATTTTATTTGAGTACTGACTAACCTTTAGTCTTAAACATTGTAAAGACTGAATTGTATCAGTGTTTTCATTTTGTTGAGAAAGAAATGAACTAATATCCTTATGTAGTGTTGTTTTACTTTCTATGTTTGTTTTACAATCAATAATTTGACCACTGAAGTTTTCAAGAATACTTAATAAATGTAATAATTTTTCTTTAAAGGCAAGTTGCCTCTTAGCTAATATTCGTAGAGTTGACGTCAGAGGTCTAATTTGAATTATACTTAATTTTAAAATGCATCTTTGATCAATTAATAACCATTCTAAATATTCTATAGTATAACTATATATTTCAGTTTTTTTTTGGTTTAATAAAGTGATAGTTGACCGTACAGATTGATTAATTAGGAAATAAGAAAATTCATCTAATTGGTTAGAATCTAATAACTGACCGATAAGGGCTTTCATAAAAACTGTATATTGGAAAAATGACTGATACCTAAAAATGTAATAATAAAATAAGCAATAAAATAATATTTAAATATTTTATACGTGTACCATAGATCTGAAGTTAATGTTTTGAAAATATTCACATATAGTATGTGAACAATTGTTTGAATATAATTGGGTTTTTTTGTAGACATATGCACTAAAAATGGATTGTTACTTTTTACATATGTCTCCTATAGTTAACAGAACATAAATTAATTACAATAATAATAAATAGAATAAGAAGATAAATTATTTACTTGAAAAATATTAATTAATACCAGAAATTGATCGCTGCTAATTTGTATTGGAACAATTGGTTGCTCAGTATTAATGACGACCATTTGAATAAATTGTAATATTATATTTAAGCACTGGGACCTTAATAGTTCATTAAACTTTGTTTTACCTAATTGACTTTCAATGAAGTTTTTAATTTCATCATGATTGAGAAACGGTACCTCTGCTATCTTAATAGCCAACAAATATGAAAATATAACAGGAAAGTTTTCCTGTAAATTAACAATTTAAGATATAGACATTAATATTATAATAATACATTTGGGAGGGGGGGGGGTTATTGCTTGAATGAGCTTAAAAAACAATATCCTAATCTGAATAAGCAATAATAAAAAAACACATTAAGCAACTTCATATTACTTAGTAGAATTTGTAAAAAATTTCACATTTAAGTGATAGGAAATCCCTTAGCAAATCTGTTGCCTGTAAGTATTCACCTCAGTGAATTATCTTCATTATCTCTATTTTACATTTGGTAAAGTTCAATTATTGAAAACACCAGCATAATATGTTTAACATAACATTTCTTTCATAGTTTCATCTCATTGTGCCAATATAGATCAGCATTTTTTAAGTTCCCTCCTAGATAGTACTCTAAACGCTCTCAATTTACTTTCAGAAATTTCATTTAAAGTTCCTACCTACAGAATACGAAATCAAGCCCAGTTTTATATCCTCATCACTATACTGTCTACGGTTAAAAACATCTACTACACGGAATATTCCGAGTTACTAATCTAAATGTGTCTTAGTTGTTTAAGCTCCATTCTCTGGCTACTTGCATAACTTGAAAACTTTTCATTATTATGATATTATAGCTATTGTTACTTAATTGTTATCTACCACTATACATGTATTATTATTAAATGCCAATTGGCTTAATATATAATATATAAATAAAATAAATAGGTACCATTTAATAATAATAATAATAATAATAATAATAATAATAAAAAACAAATAAAACAAATGGGGATTTTAAGGGAAAAAATGATTACCAGTTTAAAGGTTAAAAACTGTGATGTTACGATTAAAAAAAATATACATAAAAAGAAAAATCTTACTTACTTCAATTACATCACGAAGAATACCCATGGAATTTAAAATATCCGAGTCATTTTTGATAACTAAAATAGGGATGGTTTCTAAAGGGTATTTTTTATAGAATTGTTCTATTGTTGTGCAGGAAAACAATTTAATTGGAAATTCCTAAATAAATAATCAACAAATCAATAGTTAATAAATATAAAATAATTTAAAAATATTACTTTAAATGTGGAATACTTCAAGTGCCATTTCCATAGTAAAAATTTTAAATTGTTTTCCAATAACTCCAAATATGATTTCATTTTTAATTCAATTTTTACACATTCTAACAGATTAATCACCAAATCTAAAATAAAAACATATTTATTTTAAAAATTAAACATTGTTAAAATAATTACTAACCTATGTTAATTTGTTTAATATTAACTGTTTGAAGAATTTCGAATAAACATTTTTTTCGAAACTTAATACTTGACGTTATTAATGATTGCATGCATAATAAATATGTGGAAATTCTATTGGTGTACTCATCTTCACGTTCTTCTTCACTAATATCACACTGGAAATATTTTTTAAATAATTCTTCAAATAATATAATACAATAATACAATCTTATAGTGAGAAACTCACATCAACTGTAAATCCTTCATATATTTTATGTAATACAATGTCTAACATTTCTTTGTAGCTTATTATATATATATTTGGATTATTTTCATAAACAAGACACATAACTTTTATACATCGAATAGCAGCAATTCTAACCTGTAATATTATGTTAAAAGTAAATCAAAGAACTAAAAATTAAATTAAATATATGTACAACTTATACAAACCTGAAAAAATGGACTGTCTAGATAAAATAATATATTCTTTGGACTCATGGGTTGCACCACATTAGTATCAATATTCCATGTTGATCCAAAACTTCCATTATTTGTCTAAGGTTACATCAAATGCAATATTTGAAGAAAATAAATCTCATATAATTAAATAAATAAACTTACAGATGCAAAATGTCCAAGTAAGTCAACAAAAGCACAAACCATTTTTGGTCCACAATTTTCGGTAGTAGATATTTTTTGTAGTGACTGAATTAACATAAGTAGATTAGTGGTGCAAACTTTATCTAAATTATGTTTAGTAGTTATTTGAAGTGCATCTAAAACAATTAAATAATTAAGGTGATTTAACCATATAAAATAATACTTGGAACAAAACATTAATAAATTAATTTACCACTTAAAAGTTGAGTTATTTGAATAAAACCTTCTTGACGGGAACACCAAGCTTTGGCTAGTTGTTTAATAAACTTATTCATTTTGACTATCGAATCTATTGTTAAATTGTCCAAACTCAAAGCTATATGAAGAAAATTGGTAATCTGAAATAAAATATTCTTGTTTAATAATGAATTACTTATACTTTATTAAAACAACATTGAAAAAGACAAAAATATGAGTGGTTTAAGGTTAGGAAAGTGTTTAAGAAAAAAGTTTTAACTAGCTTACATTGTCAAATGATCTTTTTTATAAAATACATTATGTGATTAATTATTTTAAAACTTAATAGAAATAATTTTGTCTTAAAACGTTCTAGTTCTTTATGAACAGTTTTTTTTTGTTTATAAATATTCAACTAACTTATAAAAAAAAAAAACATAATATAGTGAAATTAAAAATATATAGATAGTTTAAGAAGAATTAGTAGATAATGGCAATAAGGATTTCAAGGGTTGATGGAAACTAGATAGCTGGATATGTACTAGTACACTACAGGAGGCATAGGTAGATATTTAGGGAACTTTAATGGTTTTAAGCCTCCCCCAAAAATATTTTCAAATCCACTCATAACATTTATAAGTTATAACACATAATACTTGTAGTCTATGTTTTTTTCTTTTCAAGACCCCCCCTCCTACTTCGTATACAGATGTTACCAAATATCTGCTTATGCAATGAGTCTTGAAAAACAGAGTGCACATATAGAACAAATAATCTGAATTTAATATTAATTAATTATTATATAATTAGTATAAATCCATAGTACTTTGAAGTAGGTGTATGATGAACAAATTGAACCATCTAATTCATTTAAGTCTTCCACTAAGGTTTCTAACAAACATGTTTGATAACCAAATTCACCTGTACAAATAGTTATAGTGTTATTAATTAATATGTTAGACTAAATTTAAAATAAACAATAACAATAAAGTCACAGTAGGTTATTTGATGTTATCTCTGGTTAATAGAAACAACCTTTTATTGGGATCATATTTTTCTTATAAAACCTAAACCAAATCATATTATATTGATATTTATTAAAAAAAACCTTAAGTTATATGGAATAAATAAAAATAGAATCAAAATTACCTGTATCACATTGTCACATTAAATAAAATTGACTATTTACAAGATATATATCTACTAGGTAATAATTATTAAGAGCATTAAATATTAATAATCATATAAAATTGGTTCCCAGACTGAATAATTATTTAATGCTAAGTAGTAGAGTTCCCAAAAAAATCTTTTAAAATGTAAAAGTATTATTTTATTTTATTTTTAAAAAGATACATCAAATTAAAATCAACAACCTCAATATGGTAGGATAAAAAAACAATAAATTAACATTAATTTTGTAATCTTTAAAAAGATTAGTAAAATAACTATAATGATAATAACCATACAGATCTGAAAATTCTTAATAAGAATGTAGTTATGCTTATGAAATACTTAACTTTATACAAGCAAGTCTGTAATAATGCCTCAATTGCTTGTATACTTAATTTTTGTTCTTTTGTGAGGCTATCATAATCTAACACTTGATACATAGTATAAGAACCTAAAACATTATAACATGCAAATAACAGTAAATTGTACTTAATTCATCGTATACGATATTGAATACAGTATATTATTACCATTAAATTTAGTTAAGTTATAAAGTTCATTCATAACAACTTTATTTGTACTGTGATTCATTAAATCATTTACTATAATACCATCAACAAATTGCAATTGTTTATGAAATAATGAACACACATTAACAAATGCTTCATTATTCAATTGGTTTTCATCAGTTTTGAGTTCTGAAACTATATTATTCACTTTCTCCATGTATTTAAATTTATATAATCTGTGAAGACAAATCAATTCAATAATGCTTGATTGTAATATATTCACAGGAAATTATGAAAATATTTATAATTAGTAATCACCTAAATTCATTAAAATCGTTATTGAATTGAGGAAACTGATTTTCAAGGAAACATAGAAAATTTGCCATGGAAAAAAGCCATTGAAGTGTTACAATACATGGTTTTTCTATAAATGTTATACTTTTTTCTATGAAATTAATTAATCTCTCAAAAATATTTTCATCGATTGATCGTCTTAAATCTGTTAACAAAAACCATTAATTTAACTTAATAAAATTCTTATGTTCGACATTTTATACTTTTATTTTGTGAAGGCTCAGCGAATTGTAGTTGGAGATTTTGACTATCTTGAAGTGCCAAATTATAATTTGTATGCATGGAATAGTTAGAATATGTTGTTTTAAAATTATTGTGATTGACAAATGATTTTTTGATACTAGGTTTTGTCAATATTAAGTCAACTACTTCTGATAAAAGATGGGGATTTAGTTTAGAGAATGATTCAGCTATTAAGCTATCTGTCATCTGTAGTGGTAACAGCCAATCGAGCAATAAAATCATGTTCTATAAATAAAATTATTGTTAGATACATACAATTATACACTTGTAATTGATGATAGCATGTTATACTCACTGCTTTATTTAAAGAAGCATTGCAAAATCCTCTAGTTTTAAATAAAACTACTAAAGTTCTCAAACTAGAATCATCAATCTTTATTGTTTTATTAAAATATAGTCTTAGTACATCAGAATACATTTCATCTTGCCAATCTATTAATACAATTAATGAGTGCAAAAGATTATGAGATAAATCCGAATTCTCATTTGACAACACAGTTCTAAAATAATAATAATAAATAATGGATGAAAGGGACAGTATTTGTTTCAAGTTTTTAACATAATAGAAACAATATTTACTTTAATGCATATGTCCAAACAGTCTTAAAAAAAGGTCCAATTTGATTCAATTTACAAATATTATTTGATTTAATTAATTTATTGCAACAACTAAATTATAAATTAATATAGAAGAGATAATTAATTAAAAAATAAATATAGAAGCATTTGTCTGAAATAACTAATGAACAATGAACATACATAATTAAGTGTTTTGTTGATTTGGTATCCTTAAAAGAGTTTAAACATTTGGTTATACTTTCAAACAAATTTATGTAATCCTTTTCATGAAATGGTAATGAATGATTTTCAAGTAGTTTTGTAATTATATTCAGCCTAGAAATTTATTAGACATGATATATTATTAATGTCCTACTTTACATTAAAAATTAGTTATAATCTTACCTAGTGCATATTTCTGATATTTTTAAGTTGGTAAGATCATCTACAAAAGATAATACATTAATATCATATTTTTTTCGTTTTGGAGTTGGGCATTCATCTAAAACCAGGCTTGATGAATCTAATTTATTAAAATATACCTAAATAACAATTTTTTTGTATTAAACAAATTCATTATTTGTGTAATAAATAATAACTTACTATATTAAAAATTGTTACAGCCAACTCCGAAATGTAATTGAAAAAATTTGGGTTGGAAATATTTTTGATTTGTTGTATTTCATGATGTACAAATTCATATATTTGATGTAATTGAACAAACCACATGTTTTCGTTATAAGCATATGAGTCTTTATGGCTGAAGTCAAGGCATTTCGGATGATGTATTTTTATGAACAAAGTAAGCAAATTATACAGTGTATCTTGAACCTAAATATTTTAGTTTTCTAAAAATTAAATAATTTGGTATGTGATTGACAAGGTACTTACCTTTTTTAGCCTATCATTTTCATAAAAATTTATCAAATGTGTGCAGTTTTCTTCGATAAACTGGCAAAGTGAATTTCGACATTCTATCCATAGCTAATTAAATTTGAGAAAGTAAATAATTATTTGTATATATTTTAAAATACAGAATTCTCTAGTATTAATAGAATGCGTTTTTAGATTATTATGAAAAAAATGCAATTTGCATCTTATAGTTATAGATTGTGAGCAATGCATGTATTGATTTTCCAATGATGTGTTTTTTTTGTGTCTGTGTACACGAGAATTAGTCAAAATAGCGCTTCGATTTTCAACTTCAATAACTTTTCTGATTGAAAAGTGAATCAAGTTAGTGCATTGGGGAGGTCATTTTTTTAGTAGTCTTAAGTTATAGGAAAAAACAAAAAAATTAAAGAAAATTTATTTTAGATATTGTTGTAACCCTAAAACAAATGACTGTAGACACATGAAATTTTCACTGAATGTTAATACTAGCATTTTATATACTTGATCAAATTTTCAAAATATTTCAAATCTTTTTAATTTGTTTATAGACATTTGAAATTTTCAACCTTTTAGTTGTTTTTTTTTATAAATGACAATAAAATTTCATTCGTTGGGTAAATAAGCTTCAAAATTTAATTCAAGGATCCTAATATATCGTTTTTTTTTTCTTTTTATTACAATAAGGTACTCCTAGCTTACGCTATCTATACCTAGAGATGGAAGATAAAATACATTTGGTGCATTAAGTGCGATAATAAATAAGTTAATTACGACGATAGTTAAAAAATATTAAAAATAAATTTTTTTTAATAAGCATTTACAGTTTAAATTTTAACAAAATACGTAAAAATCACGAAAATTTTAAATTTATTTTGAGTTAAAAATTC
>PVMI01072659.1:0-13952 GCA_008528875.1 Aulacorthum solani | reverse complement strand
AAAGCTTTAGGGTTTTTCACTACTCTCTGTCTTTATTTTTGCAGTCTTAACATATTTGTCCATATTTTACCATATCTTTATCTATCATTATGCTGGATCACGACAGTTGTTTATTTTTATTACATATTATTGAGAATATCGGAATGTACCTACTATTAATATTTCTAAGAAATTCATATTCTTTATTTCTGTATAAAAAACATGGGTAACATAAAAACATTTTTAATGCTATATGAAGCAATATAATTTTTAAAATCGATTTTCCTAGTTTCCTCTTTTGAACACGAGACTTCAAATGTAAGTGAAAATCATGAGGCCATGCCCGCCCTCCAAAGAACGGCCCTGAATAAACTATACGATATGGATGCCACAGTCCTCATCACGCATATTTTGTTATCATTATATTCTATAATTTAATATTATATTATAATATGCTTGTAGACAATAAATAGAGTGTTAGATTTACGACAAACTGGCGGTCAACGTGTCTACTCCTATAATATTGTTATATGCATTGATAATCGGCGCTCACCGCTGCATCGGTGGCAGACTCTTGGGACGGCGATACGCGAGAAGGTCTTACAATAGCCGAGGAAAGCGGAGGATAAACACACACACACACACACACACACATACACATACACACACACACACATATATGTATATTATATTCACAGGAGGGGAGGGCGTGTTATACGATGGCCCACGCGCAGTATATACCGCGGCGAAACGGGCGCGCCTGCATCTCCCCACTCGCGCCGCCCCGTATAGCTGTATCGCTGCTCCCACTCCCTTATTCGCCACCGCCACCCCTACACCGTTGTCTACCCCAATCCACCCCCTCGACTACCGAGCGCAAATATTACGCACGTCGACACGGCATTCTTTACAGCCGCCGTCGCCGACCGTCGTATATATAGGTATATACGTATATTATGTATATATACCGTCATCATCATTCGTCCCGCGCGCGCGTAATCCGACCCGCCCAAGGGTGTCATTCTACCTGTTCGTCTTTATTGTCTAACGAGCTCCCTTATATGTATAAGTTGCCGTGCTTTCCGATGTCTCCCAACGCCCCCCTCCCGCCACCACCGCGTATCACCCCAAACACCTTCCTCGCAGTTCCTATCTACTATATACCACTATCCAACTATACCTACTATATATATGTATAGAACAACCATCGTTCAGTCCCACCCCGTCACCACACGTAAAGCCATCCCCTCTCTGTCACACGTCTCTGTCTCAGTCCAACTATATCATTCTTCGTGTACACGCACCCCATTATCGGATCAACGCCACCACCTCCGTCGTCTTCACGTCTCCCCGAGCGTACGTGGCAGCAACTCCGCAGCTACCTTCCAATTATTATTCGTGTTTCGTTTTTATGACGACGTTCTCTTATATTTCCCTCCTCGTTCGTTTCTATCCTCCTCTTCGTCGTCGCCGTCCTCGTTTTTTCCGTCGTCCTTTTCATCTCTCCCGCGAGGATTACGTATAGGTATATATTGTTATAAAACGACGATGTACCTACGTCCTCCTATAATATTATATTCCTCCGCAGAAGAAGTTCGAGAAAATAAAGAGAAAAAAATGAAAAAATAAAAAAATTAGTACCATGCCAATTGAAAACAAGCGTTACCACGAATATCCCTACAGCGCAGCGCGGAGACGGCTTTCTTCGACTGCCCCGACACGTCATGCATTGTTATAGGTACCTTTATAATAATATATATTTATATATACTTAATACCATATACTGCTATGTATGTTTAGATTCAGAACATAATAAAATACAATATTATTATTATTATCTATAGATAGTAGACATACATTATTCGTTTGACACGTTTCCTTTTCTAGTGTCGTTCTCCGTTTGAGATATTATATTGGTCCCGCGGCAATACAATATTTCTATATATTATGTTCAAAAAGACATTTTACACCTATACCTATATAATCGACCATAACGTCCACTATTCATACTTCACTCGCTTATATCTAGATATTATATTTGAAAGAATGGTGTTTCGATAATGCATTATAAAAGTAATATAGGTATATTAATGTATTCCTTAAAAAATAAAATATTTTTTTGTGCATACAATATAATATGCTGAGCTTAGTATTATATAAACTTATATTTTTGTTTACATCAACTAATTTTTTGATTAGAGAGACCGCGTGGTACTTTGATGAGGTCATTTTTCAATTTTCCCTGAGCGTACGGGAAAACGTTATCAAGCACGGTGATAAACCACACACCGCGTTCATATAATAGTTTTTGGAATACGATAATTATTTACATTTTTTATTTGTATTACCATTTATATAGGAAACGTCCTAATTAAAGTCCATTATCCAGACAAAAATGAATCACTATGTCACTTCAATGAAAATAAGTTTCAATAATGTTTGATCATGAATACAATAAATTTGAGTACCTATAAATGTGTTCGACTAACTTTAAAACCAAACCCAAAAATGATAAAATAATTTATGTTAAATTTTGATATGTAATATTATTATGAATTTTTACTTATTGAATACATATGAAAATATCATGAAACTGTTCAAATTTCAATTTCAATAAAAACGAAATTAATTGAATTTTATTTAATAATGAGTTGGTTGTTTATACACGGTAAGGAAGTTATATAAATGCATCTTTACACTTATACCCGATGTATATATACCAAAAAGTGTAAATCGGTTTTGTGCTTATGAATTTTCGGTTTTACTTTTTTAGTTTACAATTTACTATAAACTGATGAAATAAATCACGATTTGAAAAATAATTACTAGGAAGATTTCCTATTCCATATCTCAGATGTACGCGATTGATTTATCTAACATATTTTCTGATGGCTTTTTTTCACTGAAAATGCATTTTAAATTTATGCTACATTGCTATATTAGATTATTATCTCTGTAATTACATTTTTTTTTGTGAATAATGCACACAGTTAAGCCACGCATGTTGCTGAATATCTTTTTTCTCAAATGTTACGGTAGATCTACTTTTGCTCAATAACAAAGTTAAGAATAAAAAAAAGCTGTTGAAATCATAAACAAATGAACAAATTAAAAACCAAATAAAAAACACAACTGAAAAATTATTTTTAATGAATATGAAAAATATATTTGCAAACAATCACTTCGATAAAAGTATAGAGGTATGCAATATTATACACATTGTGTAATTATTTATGATTTTTATTATGTTTTAATAAATTATAACGTATAAGTGAAAATGTCCTATTTATATACTTTTTCATACTTTCTTTCATTTTTCATATTTTAAAACACAAATAAAAACGAAGAATGAAAAGGTATATTTTATAGTGAACAATATTAAGTATGTTTTTTCAACTCTGGGGTTGAGTTTTAAAAATATACATTTTTAAATCTAATAAAGGCGATACAAAGAAAGGTTATACAGAATACACATACATTGAAAAGTACAATGGTAAAAATGATTTTACTCTTAAATGTTTCACAAAAAAATATAGATAGCTAATTATCCGGTTATATATAAGTATACTAGTATTTTGAAAACTGACGCTTCCGTAACAACAATAAACCTTATTTACTTATTTTTCTTCCTCACACACACATAGATTTAACATAATAATTGTATTGATTATTTTCTGTTCGAAAATGTGAGGTTGAATAAATATACAACGTAGATAAATGCATATGACATTGTTTATATATCTATTCCAATAAAAAATCAACAACAATAATTAAAAAAAAATAATTCTATAGGTACTATTATTTTATTTACATTAAACTAATGATTAAGCGATTGTTTTTTTAATGTTCTATCTTCAAAATGCTACGTTGACTTCTTTGATCAATGACAATCAGTTTTCCATTTTTTGCACTTAAATATTAATGGTATTTAATAATATAATATATATTATGTAATATACGGATTTGTAGATTTTGTAAGTTTATGGTAAAATTATTTTTCATAGTCTAACCGTTTACTGTTTATTCATATTTAAGTTTCGTGTCTATTATTATACATAATACACAATATACATGGATTCGAACATAAACAATAAACATAACATAACATAACATAACTAACATAATTAACATAACTTTCTATTGAATAAACATCGTGTTTTAAAATGAACACCCAATAGAGTGCAGTTATTATACAAACAGTGTTGATAGTGGCTGGTGAAAATATTTTATTATTGAACTAGACATGAAAAGTATGGTAAAGATCATAATATGTTTTTGATATAGGTAGGTCGTGGGTTCTATAATTTAAACGTTTCATTAGAAAAATACTTTGTGGGTGTGCATTATAATAGTCACCATCTATTTTTGGAAGCCAGTTTGACGTCAATATATTAATAATAACCTACATATTCAACGAAAATCATGAATTTATAAAAAATAGCTGCTGCGGCGCTCCTTATCATCGTGGGATTCGCAATATATCAACTCATCAGGTCACTGGCAATTTTAAAAGTTTAATGCACGAGAACAAAATTAATAATAGTATTAAAAAAATAAAGAAGATATAAATTTCGCTTGTTTGAATTTTTTTGTCGTCATTTGCACATCATAATAGCATTCCTATAGAAATGTTATACTCGTTTTGCCACGCTATGGTTTTTATAGATCAACCTAATTTTTGTTTATGGGGTTTCGTAGTATTTTGTTTCTATGGCTTGTTTGTCTGTAGACAAAGTGACTAACGGATGATGTTTAAACTCATTATAATCGTTTAGAAAATAAAGCAATACCTCACATTTTCGTCGATTTATATATATATATATATATATGCTTTTTTAGACCTATTCAAAATTATTATTGTTTTATTTTGTTTGCTTCTTACCCACTGTAATTATTGTTCTTGACAAAATTAAATATTTCTTTAAAATAATTTTTTTCTATTTTATTTTAAGTGTCTTAACGATGATTTGATTTTCCATTTGATTAACAGCTGATGTGATCGCAGCTTATTGTGTATTAAAACCGACTGTTATAAACATTTTTAATTTTTAAGTTAGAGATTTACTTAAATTCGGGCTTAATTTAAAAAGCTTTAATATGTACCGTAATTTTTTTGATTACGTTGTTATTTTGTTTTTTTTTTTATAGATAAGTATGCTCAATTAAATATACCAATGTAGTGACAATTAAATAAAAAAAATAATTGTATGACACTATGACTTTTAGTTTGGATTTATCTTATTATTTTGAATTGCATGTTTTTGTATGATTTCGGAATTTTAAAGCAAATTTTTAAAGTTTATATTACACAATACCACTTAAGTGCAACGTTCATAACTGTTTAACAGTCTTTTACTGTTTTTAAATTGTCAACTCAGCAGTTAATCATATTTGTATACATTATTCGTGACGAACGCCGCCGATTTAACTCTGAAGTGTATCGTAATATATTATGTAATAATAATCTGTTGTTGATCGTCGCACGAGAATAACAGTGGATTATTACAAATAAAATTTTAATATGTACGTAATAATATAACGCTATTTCGTATGTACGATGTACCAAAACGAAAAATTATTATATTTATACCGATCTCTGTCGTCTTGCAAAAAATCAATATTGATAGTATGTGTGTGTGATGTAACTCTGTGCTATATTATACATGTATTAAAAAATATATATTAGGTTTTTTGTCATCGTAGGGTTAAAATCTTTAACCATCATCGCGATATTTCATTTTTATTCGCGCGCGGCAGTAATTGGCCAGTTCGCGAATAATAATAATAATAATAATAATAATAAAAAGAAGCCATCCCTTCAATGTGGTATAGACATAATAATAATGCTGTGAAACATGATTGATGACTGAACATTATTGTATCTGTTGGGAGCCAATTAGGCGCCCGTTCGTTCAAATCACACTGCGAGCAGTAGAGTCGGCTAATTAAACTCGACAACAGTGTATAACAATAATTTTGGTTACTATTATCATCATAATATTATATTGTCACCACCGTATAATGACAATATGTTTTGCCCGCCACCGGTGAAGTGCGCGGTGTATGTGTAATGCGAATAATACACGAATTAACGGATTTCTCCTAGTGGGGTTCTGCTACTACAGCTCATAATATGTATACGCCATAATGTTTACCCTCAGAGAGGGACGCTTGTAATTTTTAATAAGGAGAACACATAATATATTTTTATAATTGTTTATGTTATTTTTCGTGTAAAATGACAACAGCAAAAATATAGAAAACGCAGTATAGAACTGATAAAACAAATAATTAAAAATAAGCGAAATAATATTATGTTTCATGTTTATTTATTAAAAACTAGAAAATTAAAATCTTGAATAATCTTGAGCAGTTTGGGCTGGTTTTCTATATTTTTTGGATGAACAAATCTGCTATAAAATATTAGGTAGCCTGGCAGATATAAAATGTATGGTCATATAGACTGTAGTGTGTAGGTACTTGACGTTTATCCGAACATTTGTGTACGAGAGTTCTTAATGGGATGTGTGTAATACGTCCAACTATTATCATACGTATGCGTGTTCCAAGCGTGGTGCAGGCCGCAACAACGTCTATTTAGTAATTGTTATACATAATTTTTATAGTAAACGTATACAAGAATGTACAATATTATTATGAAACAGATATTTATCCAAATCTTTTTCGATACAAATCGCCTTTTTTTCTTCAAATTGGGACCTTTTCTATTTACTTGCAAAATGAGCAGGTAGTATACATATACATTAAAGCACGACCCGACGGTGTACCTATATGGGAGTTGATGAAAACGCACAACAGGCACTTATATTATATTATATTATAAGCACGCGGGCTGTGTAAAGCACCGACTACTCGTCATATAATAATATTATATCGACCCTTTTATTCGGTTCGATTGCACGACGACGACGACGACGACGCGCGGGGGCCTCAATCGAAACTCGGCGGATTCTCTCGGTAATCCGACGCTCAAAGGACATAATATGTACCTACCTCTACAATATACGAAAAACAATTCGCGAAATTTAAATCACCGTCGTTTTGCTTTTGTAGGAACCTATGTATATACAGTACATATATATATATATATATAGTGCTTTATCCGGGTTATATGTATATATACCGTTTCGAATCAATGGTACGCGTCGTCGTATATTATACCTATTTATATATTATGATAGTATATACCTCTATATATACATAAAACAATATAATATGTTAAGTGCATGTACATACACTATATATGCTATGTATATAGACGACGCGTAGCGTGGTAGTTAGGTAGCTCGAATCACAAATTATATAATATATAAATAGCGGTAGGTACTTGAATTTGACTATATTGAATGTGTTTTATTCGCATTATAATATTGTACACGCTGCAGCTCTTCCGATTCGATGTGCCTATATATATATTATTTTATATTCGTTCAAAGCGAGTTTCCTACAGTAGACTACAGGTATATATTTTATAATATTATTTATATTATACAGGTACAGTAAAACTTTGGTAAGATGGAAAAATTAGACGATCTTAAGCGATTCCGTCTTAAGTCTTAGTGAGGTTTACTGTATAGTTAATCTGTATCAGAGCAGAACAACTTTGTGAATATAAAGTAATATTGACAAAATAAACAAATACTGGTTGTAACTTGTAAGTATACATTTATCGTGGATTTTGCTCTATTAAAAATTTACTCGACTTATTGATTTATTTAATCACATTTTTCTTTTTCTGTTCATCAGTTTTGCTTATAATTTATATTTAATTTCATATTATTTTGATTATGTAAGTAGGTACTAACTTACTTGTATATGTTTTGAGTTCATATAGATTTGTAGAATTAATAAAATTACTTCAATAAAATCAATAAAATTGCATTAGGCTATTACCAATAAAAAATAATTGATTCAACCTAGGGTATCCTCCAGACCTTGAATTTACTAAGGATTTAGTTTTGTACACACACAAGGCCACATACACATCGATCACGGCCTTACAATAAGTCGTTTCTTTAGTAATTAGTATAATTAATATTTTATTCGAATTCTGACTTATCTCAATTTGTATTTTTTTAAACATATTTAAGGACCATATTTTCAGTTATTTAAATTTGTATATCATCATCTTTTGATACAAACTTTTTTACGAATTTCAGTCAACTTATTTTATCGTAAATTATTGAGCAGTTGATTTTTTTTTTTAATGTTGATGCACCTATCTAAATTAAAATTTGAACAAGTAGTTTCTGAATAAATTATTAAAATGTATAACGAAAATATACAACAGGTTTAATATTGAATCTAATATTTATTATACTCGAAGAATGTTTACAAATTATAAAATATTGCTGGATTAATATTAATTAGTATAATATTTAAATCAGCTTATCAGCCGCCATATTTTTCAAACTTATTACTATAGACCTTATAACTTTTAGAACACAATGTAAAATAACTCAAAAATTATTAGTTAAAATTTTGATTTCATAAAAATTTTCAAAAAAGTCATGGCTTGACAATTTACAGAAAGAAACAATGATCCTCATCAGAAAAAAATGTATTGATATCTTTACACATGACAATCCTTAAATGGTATAAATAAATTCTAAGCAATTGAAAATATCGTCTCTAAGTATACATAAATATTCCAAAAATTAGAATTAGAATAAATTAAAATTAATAAAAAATGGTGGTTATGGTGATCTGCATGTTGAATCATCTTATCTTCTTTTACACTGTAGTAAGAGTAGTCAACTGCCAGGCGGTGTAAGTGCCCTACAGTTTTTTTAATTGAGTGGATGGGAGTGGGCGTCATTGCAGTGATCAAGGGGTTGCTTTCTCTTCACATTTATATTAATTTCATTAAAAAAAAAAAAATGTTGAAGTGTAATATGTATATTTTACAATACATCTATACTTATGGAAACATATTGATGGGGTGGCTCGGACCTATAATTGTTACTACCCTAGTGGTTTAAATACGTACAGGAAATTGGCACCACTTCTGTATAATGTATATACTATTACTTTTATCTGTTTTGTTATTTCACGAAACTGCAATTTTCAACCACCAAACGTTTTCAATGAGCTATAATGTGTATTATTATATGTATGGATCAAACAGACACGATGACTATATGCAATTAATTTTGCGAGCAACTTTTAAAGTCTAGTTGAAAAATTAATTTTTAGTATTCAAAAAGATATAATATGGAAAGAATAACGCAAATATAAACTAAGTTATTATGTTTTATTTAATGACTGAGTAAATTTTATACAAAAAAAGTTTCAAAACAGTTCCGTGTGATGATTTCTTTGTATCAAAATGACTTATTTTTATCCCTCATAGCAAGTAATTCAACACTGTAGAGAATCTACAGTCAGGTAACAATATTTGAATTTTTGGATTTAAACAATCTTTTCTGGAATGAAAGTGAATCTAGTTGGTACTTTTGAGAGGAAAAATTTAAAAATTCTCAGTACTTTTAAAAATAATTGGGGAAGAATAAAATTCTTCATAATTTTATGAGGAAGTCATACATTGTTACTAAAGCTAATTGAAATACTACAGATACCTTAAGTAGTAATATGAGCACGATTTTTAAGCCTTTGAAGTTCAAATTTTTACAACATTTTTAAAATGTTCAATTTTTATTTTGAAACTAAAAAAAACTAAAATAATTTAAAAAAATAATTTTTTTTATTAACATTTTAAGTTTAATTCTGGATGACATTGAATATTTAAACAAAAAACAACGATTTTAGTTTGACATAATTCAAAAATATTATTCTTGGATATTTTAAACTTTTACTTTTATTTATTATTATATTTTATACACACATTTTCAAAACATTCAAATTAATAAATTGTATGCTATTTCCTATTTATTATCACGAACCTATTTGTGATAATAACCGTATTTTCACTGTCCTACAGTATTTCGGTATTTGGTATTGACTCTAAAGATATAATTACTATAATATAGATATTATAGAAATATACATGTACTTTTATTATAAACAACAATGTAACAAAAGCAATGTTCATTAAAGTAAATTGAACAAACGATCTAAGTACCGTATTACTATGTGGAAATATGTTTGGGCGTATATTTACCCAAAACAGAACACTTTAGGGCATAAATCCATAACGCTTGAGCATAATATTTCCCTTCACGATATTTCAAAAGTATTAGTTAAAGTACCAAAGACGTATTTATTACTTTGCATAAATTAACATATTATACTGAATCTGAGCCTATTAGCGTTACCCAGGAGACACCACGAGAAGGTTGGGCTCATAGCTTTCCAAAAATATTAAAATATATTTTTTTTAAACGTCCTAATTTAATTTTTGTTAATTTTTAGTTTATTATTTATTAATATTATTCTATATAATAGCAGTCAATTATAACACATAAATTACCTCTCTGAGTTTCAAATTTGTCATAGATTTTTAATTCCATATTAATATTGAAAACAAAATATTTTAAAACGAGTTGAACACAAGACATTATGAAAGTGTTATTAAATGTTAAAACGCATTGTCTACACACGAGAGCTCAATACACTGCAACGATCATAAACTATCAAATGGCGAACATAGAATATAATATTATCTGTACTAGTAGATAAATATCTATAGCTATATTTGATGTAGTATTTTCCAATTATTAAGATAATATGGTATAAAGCAAGGTAAACAATTAAGTACTTATTAGATTAGATTGCACAAGACATTCGATTACTAGTTACTGTATTGCGCCCATAAGTGTTTTCATAAATAAGCCCAAAAGTATTAACAATTTTCTGGTAAATTTTTTATACTGCGATCAACTGGGTTATCACCATTAGGTACTATTATTGTAAAATAAATTAAAATATAACAGCAATTTAAAATAATATGCTTAGTAATTATTTAAGCTGCAGAATCGTTCTTTGCTCAGAATCATTTTTCGTCTGCTATGATTTATCATTAAATTCAAATTTAAATCATACGTGACAGTGACAGTATATCCTAAAATATTTTTTTGATTTTAAACTTATATGAAAAAACACATTTTTCTCTACATGATTTCGTTTATTATCTTTTTAATGCATTAACACTATTTTAACGTCTTATTTTTAAGTCATTTACTGTCTATATGACTATATATATTGATTATATTTTTGAATGCAGTACCTATTTTGAAAATGATCCAACAAATTTTTTTTTGGATATATTTTAAAAAAATGATATCTGTTTTCATAAAAACTAATGAATATAACTTTAAAAAAAATTTATAATCTCTTTATAAATGAAAACAATTATAACTATTACAATTATGCCAAAACTCAATTATAAAACCTCAAAATATGCAAATATATTAAAAATACAATGTCATTATTATATTGAATCATTGAAGTTTTAGTCTTGGAGGGAATATTTGTTTTTTTCCTAACAGTGTTTGGCGCGATTGCTGAAATTCAAGCTCTGAGTCTTTATACTTACTTGCGACCCACTGCGTATAGTCCATTTATTTAAACTTTTGATTTTTAAATCGCAATTTTAGTTTTCGTTTCCTAGGTTTAGAATACTTTCATAAAATCGTTGATGCAGGTTTAAACTGTAAGATATTATATTGCATGTATACATTCATCCATTTTTATCAATAGGAACCATTCGAATTTTGAACGATCCTAATAATTTCGCTCAGATACCTTTTACTCATAGTTATATTGACGATTTGTATCCATTCAATAAACGGTTGGCATACACGCACATATTAAGATTAAAATATGTAGGTACAATATGACAATATATTATAATAATAATGTAGTGCGTGTACTTACGACCATAATCGCGTCGTTCTGCAGCAGGCATCACAATGCGAATATTATGATAAACCTGTTGACCTGCCGTCGACGACACTGCGTCGGTTCCCGCGGGACATTTCCCGCATCAGACAATACGCCATTTTGTCGTCACGATTCGCGTCATTGTGGTGGTTTGTAAACAAGCTCATTGCAAAAATAACAAAATCAGCAGTGGGTCCTCGAGCGGCGGCGGCGGCGGTGTGAAATCTTCTATACTCGACAGCTGCCGTTGCGGCGGCGGTGATAGACGCGCGTACTACCTACCGCCCCGCTCGCCGTACAATAACGTGCAAAAGAAATGAGCGACGAAATTCGTCGGACGAATATTATTGTGTCGCCTTCGACGTTCGAGCACAGGTGCAGGACCCGTCGTTTATTATGTTTAATATAATAATAATATTATATACATTATTTTTTTGTGGCGATTTATAAGGTATCGAAAAACTGTGTTCATACTTGAATTTGGGGAGGGGACCGCGTCGGCATCCGCGTGTTGCAGTCCCCCTTGTATGTATACGTAGTATACACACTATACACACATACGCCTACATAATAATATAATGTATTATGCTCGCCGTGTGCCGAACCAAAGGACTCTATTGTATTATTGGCACTAGCCGCGGAAAAAGAATCGTAAATTCGCACTTGAATTCATTATTATTATATCAACTTGACATCGCGGTGTAAAGGCTCATTCGTCCGTGTGAATATTATTACTGCACATTATTATTATAATATTATAAATCCCACAACAACAACGACCGTGACCATTCTTATCGTTGAACTGTATACACTACAAATACACAGGTATATATTATTATGTAGTTACCGGATAAACGATTTCGGGTTTTCATAATATTTTATCATCATCCTTATCAGTTATTACCTCCTCTAACTTTTGAGTTTTGACTGATCTACAGATGTGACTTTTATAGTTCTAATGAGTAACGACTCTGATTCCGTAATCGGTACCCACTTTCAGCGAGTCTCACCAAAAATCAGGCTCCAGCTAGTTGTTACTGTAGAATGTGCTCATACCTTGTCGAAATGAAGAAAAACCGTTACAGTCAAATAGCAGGAATGAAACGAATTGACGAGTTCCAAAAATATTGTGTTTTGAAAATAGGTAAGTTGTAACCTGTAGTTAAACATAATAATGTCGATTATATAGGTGCAGATGAGCGATGATTTTCTGTATTTGTGTGTCATGCGAGAATATAAGAATTTATAGACATGTTTTAATTACGACGGTACAATTGTTTTAGTGAAGTGATTATAATAATTCTAAAAACAGATTTGTAATTGCAATCAATCTACTTGGGATCAACTTTCAAACATTTTGAATTTCATCCTCCTAAATCCTAGAAAAGTCATACTTAAATATGAAGTTTTTAAAAAATGGAATACCATTATTAATTATTATCAATTTTTGGAGAAATTAAAATCAAAAATCGTTCTCAAGTAGCCTTGACGACAAATTTAAATGTTCTCAGGATTTTTTGGCACTAAATAAAAATATAACTTTCTTGCATGAGTTATTTAGTTATTAATAAACCAAAGAACAAATCTAGTGGCTACAAATTACTCGGAAATCAATTTATTATTTAATAGGTACTTTATGCTGATTTTCTATAATTTATTTATTTAATTTTCGTAGTCTATACTTTTATGCATTTTTCACAGCTTAAAAGCATTATGTTTTTAAGCTGATTTTAACCCATTGATAATGTTGAGCAAAAACGGGATTTCATTATATTTTCACCTAGAAAATTAATGTTTTTCTAAGTTTTAAGTAAGTATAGGTACTGATATAATATTATGTACTTATACTTTATATGAATATTATGTAAAACTATATAATATACAAAATATCTAAGAAATAAAATATATATTTTATCTTTGAAAAATATCTTTCGGCTAACGACGAAGAAACCAGTAGTATCCAACCGCCTGTATAATCACTAATTATTATTAGTATGCTTTGTTAGCGACGTGTAATTTGTAAAATTTTATCTTGTGTTGTTTATGTACTGTACTTTTATTGTAATATTATTTTAGTACCTATTGAACAATGTCAACACAGTTGCATTGCA